>JAATOF010005501.1:0-23422 GCA_013170925.1 Podosphaera leucotricha
AGAATATAGGAGACTACAACTGTTAAACTCTAAGCGACTTTAACCGACTTCAGGGGTACTAAGCAATGGCTAGGTTATCCCCTGTTACTGATGCAGTTATGGACCCACTAATTTACAACAAGGGATTCTTCACACAGATACTAGACAGACTTCCAACAGATAGACAGATTTTCAATAGACAGAATTTTTCAGGTTCATCAAATGGCCTAGCCGAAAGTGAGATGGTACAAACTGTCACGGGGCGAATATGTGATCAAGGAAGTAACTTTTATGGTACCATAAAGTGAGAACTTTGTAGGGAGAAGAATTACATATACAAGAGATGCCTGAGGGCAATATGCATAGTCAGTGCTCAAGTTAGTACCGTGACAACACCTTTGGCAGGATGTTAGAGGGTGTTTGAATTTAAATTACAGCAAGCCAGAAGAAAGTAAATAGTGAAAAAGTGAACATAAGGATACATCTTGACAACATTCATAGGAAAGTCGATTCTGGATATACTCATAGTCTCTTGGCAGATTCCTCCCATTTTCTGAAATTATTAGTGTACATGTATACAGAACACTCGATGTCTAGGTGAGAGCCTTTAACTCATGATTGAGGGTTCCTTATTTACGCTATTCTATTTAGTGAAATATATTTTTACCAAGTTTTATATCTTGATGTTACTTTATCTTTCCATTTCCATTTCAACATCTAGGACGTTCGTAGATACTGCTTGAATATGGAAGGCCGGCTGCTACTGGCTTTCTGTTTTTCAAACATATCCGGAGTGTGAACAAGTATTTTATTATTCAACATGCGTGCACCAAAGTTTGTAAATCCTTGCTTATTCATAACCTGAGCGATGCTGTAACCAACAGCGGGGAAGGGAGTTACGACAGATAGATCGGATTTATTATTTTCTTCTTCGGCGTTGGGCACGGCTGGATCAACCTTCGGAATGACCCCTCGAAGAGATGGGGTTTTTGGTAGTGAAGGTTCTCCGCAAACGATCGGATATTTTGTAACAGAAGGCTTGAAAACCAAATTATCTTGAATTCCAGTCTGTGAAGTGAGAAATACTTACATCAGTTTCTTGTTCGGCTGCGATGAGCTTTCGTGCCACGACAATTGCGCGTTCATGACCATGAAAGGCATGGGCAATTTTATCTGCATGTAGAAGCTCTACAGTGTTCATCAGCGCTAATTTTTGGATAACAATCAGGGGATCAGACTTTGGCACGGGTTTGTGTCTGCCTTTAGACAAATCTTTGCAAGTTCTACCAGGTTTGGAATTTCGTTGAAGGCATCCAAGTCTCTCAAGGCATTAATTTCTGACACGATTTCTTGTTCTTGATGGTTCAGGTTAAGACGGGACTGAGCTAGAGCCACAAATATGATAATGAGCGTAATTCGAAAAACCATTTTGAGAACGGGTAACTCAGAGGCTTGAAGAGACTCTGGACTTGAGGTGCTGAAAGAATGAATTGAAACTCGTCGGATTTAGAGATAATCCTAATAAAGACTGATTAAAAAGGTATTTACATGTATCATGTTTAATATGACTTACATGATTCAACTGGTTTAATTAAATGACTCGCTGAAACAGTAATTTTTTTTATTTGAGCTCCAAACGCGTCTTATCGCTCCCAATCGGGTATTATCTTTTCTAGAACAAGGCTCTTCTGGTTTTCACAGGGACAATTTGTATGGTGTTTTCTTGAGGACATAATTATCTGCACCACATAATCTTCTTCACACTTAACCTGATTAGGCTATATTTTGATTGAAAGAACTTTATGATTTTACATTCTCATAACATCCAACAATTTACTACCTTCCCTACGAATAACTGCCTGACATCTTTTGTGCATGCTTGTAATGAAATTTTCAAGCTTTAAGGCTTTGTAGCTTCATCTCATGCGGATTTACAATCCCTCGTAGCTCAGCAGGAGACCTCTTTCTTTCCCCATGTAACCTCTAAGAGTGGTACTGTATCTTGTCTTTTATTCTGTTTCAAATATGCCCGATTAGGCTTGAGTGTGCTGAATACGGAGGTTGGTGAAGTATGGTATGTTAGAATCGGATAATATCGGGCCAGCTCCTAGCGCATATAAACTATAGGGAGCTAATTTGTTGCACGGCCCGGCATCCGAACATCAGACTTAGGTCAAATTTGCACCAACCGGATAATCGCTGGGTATAATTCATACACTCTGTTTTATTGTAATAAGCGTGTAATCCTTCCAACCATCCCATTAACCATCTCATGAATCATCCTTCTATATCATCCTTTGGGAATCTCAAGGCACTCCTCCACGTTCCTTTGGGCATTGTAGGCCGGATAGTATAGAGAAATGAATCTGAGGAAAATGTATATAATATGTATTGCTTTGATAGGAAATAAATTAATCAATCCTCTTTAGAATTTCTACATGGTAAAGATCAACTGACTAACATTTACACATACTGACTGAGAACAATGATGATACAAGGCTAATTTGATTTCATTGATGGTGATACTGATCATAATGCTGGTGTTATCGACAGCGTCGCTATGCAAGGGGGTGAAAACAACGTGATGTTCCCAATTTCCAAGACATATCCAACTATTATGAGCAACATAATTTATATTTCAAATTCGCAAACTGAATGTAGTAGGTGATGAGCATTTTTCGCTCTGAATCAGCCACGCCCTGTCATGCTCGGCATAAGGCAGGCTCTAGTAGCACTTTTAACCACAGTATAAGTCAGAGACGGCAATCGCACAAGGAAAGCAGACTAAAGCGTTTAACAAGTGATCAGGAATTGTACCTTATGAACCGGATTATCCAGCTTGACCGAGTTAAACAGGCCCCGTCGCATGTTCATGTGCGAAAAATGGTGGCAAAGAGACTGAATATACAAAAGGACAATACTTCGATTGGTAAGAATTGGGTATATCGATTTTTTTCACGCCACCCTTAAATTAAGGGAATGACTGGCAAACCCCTCGATAAAGCAAGAGTAGAAGTAGCTACTTCTGAGTTAATTGATGGCTTTTACACACTCTTCGAGGATGTAAGACGCGACTTCCAAGTGCTCCCGGAGAATATATGGAACATGGATGAGCATGGACTTGGACTCGGTATCTGTACTAATCAGCGGGTAAGTGTTACATCAAACAAAAGTTCTAATTATCGCAAAGTTCCGGAGGATGGCGAATGGTTTCCATCGTGGAGACAATCAGCGTTGAAGGCCGGACAACTCGACCTCTTGTAATTTTCAAAGGAACTTAAACATCTCAAAATGGATGGACGGCCAATCGAATCGCCATGGGATGGCTTACATAGATGTGGATTTTCAATGGGAATGCTACAAGGGTAGAGTCCATCTGATCTATACGCTTCTTCATACGTCAGATCAACTTCAACCTCACCTCTAAAAGCTCGTTATCTTCAGCTAATCGAGGGGCTCTACAATTCACAATTCTGCACCCATCAAAAACCAAAGATTTATTAATTGTTATGATGATGCATGCAGTGAACGCCTGACCGAACGTCAGATCAAAGCTGGATGGCGCGCAGCAGACTTATCCCCTTTCAATCGTCAACAAAGCCTGAACAACCACTTTACCCTGCCCACATCTGAACAACGCCCAATTACTCCCGAACCACCATCAAATAAACATAAAATTGATAAGATTCATACCCCTCGGAAGCCCGCTGATGTTCATGCAAGTTTTCAAGCCTTCAGAGGCAATAGTGAACCCGCACGAGGTACAACTCTGTTCATCTGCAAGGTTACAAAATCAATTGGAAAGCTCAATACACAGCTAGCTGTGATAACGACCATCAACGAAGCCCAGGCACTCGAAATTGAGCGTTTATCAGCTTCTGAGAGGAGGAAGAGGGTGTCTGTTGATCGAAATACTCAATTTTCAAGATTATGGCGAGAAGAGAGAAAGCCTAGAAGGGCTGAGATAAATGTAGATCAAGAATAGACATTTTATTTTGAGGAATATCTATTTGAATTTGAAATATAAATAATTGTTTTAGTGTAAAGTAAAAATTCATTGACTTGAAATTAATTGTTCGCATGTCTCGGATTGTGGTAGGCCGACTTACCCACCATTTCATCCAGCATTCCAACCAAGTAACTCTATTTTTATTATTTTTAAATGTCTTTCATAGACTCATAGCTTCAGGATGCCACTGCATCTTGTAATCATAATGAATTTTCGTCGTGACGAGCAGCAGCTGTGGCTTATGGTGTACCAGCAGCGACTTTAGTCCAGCAATTCATAGAAAAATCAAAGTCGCACCAAGAAGGCCCAGAACCATTAAAATGTTTATCCAAAGATCAGTTAATGTACCTTGGCAACTGAATAATAGAACTAGATCGTGTAAAGCAAGCCCCTTCCCATATTCAAGTTCGAAGAATGGTGGCAAAGATACTATACTTGGAGGAAGACAATACTTCTTTAGGTAAGGATTGGGTGTACAGAATTTTATCACGACACTATCACAGAAGCAATTGATAGATTGTACACGCTTTTCGAGGGTATAAAGCGCAACTTCAGTATTCGTCCGGAAAATATATGGACTTGGACTCAGCATTTGCACTAATCAACGGGTGATTGCTATATTGAGTTATCGCGAAACTCCTGAGGATCGCGAATGGGTCCCATTATCATTTAGACAATCAGCATGATAGCCGCAAAACTCGATCTCTTGTGACCTTGAAAAGTGTGTCACCCCAAAGCTCTTGGTTCCAAGAGAAGGTGCCTGATTGGGTATATACTACGTCTGAGAAGGGATGGTCAGCAAATCGGATTGGACTTGGATGGCAAAAAACAGTTTTCTCGCCAGAAACGAAACCTTCAGATGAGAATCATTGGCGAAGACTACTAGTTGGTGGCGATGGAAGCCACACAAACGTGGCCTTTCAATGAGAATGCCGTCGAATTAAAGTCCACATGACGTCTCTGCCTCCTCATACGTCGCCTATTCCTCAGTCGCTGAATTTGCCGTGTTTGTCAGCTCTAAAAGCTCGCGATTGTCGACGAGTTGAGGATCTCTCAACCATACACGATTCGGCACCACTAAAAACGCAAAGGTTTACCAAGTCCTACAATGCAGCCCGCAATGAGCGTCTTACGGATGTGCAGATCAAAGGCGGATGGTGCGCAGCTGGTCTATCCCCCCTCAATCGCCAGAAAAGTCCAAAGGACCCATTATTTGCTCGACCCTCTCCATAACCACAGCCAAGCCACTGTCAAACAAGCGCCAAAGTGATGAGATACTTACTCCCAGCAAGCCAGCGGATGTACATGCAACAATTCAGGTCTTACGAGACTATAAGGAACTCTCGCGAGGTACAGCTTTAGTCATGCACAAAACGGCGAAATCAATCGGAATGCTTCAGGCGCAACTGACTGGCCGAGGAAAAGATGAAAAAGCAACCTCTCAGTCTTGAAAATGAACGCTTATCTATCAATAAGAGGAGAAGGTCCCCGTAGATCCAAATACTCAATTTTCTAACATTGAGGAAATTAAAATGACTCATGAGGAAGCAAGGATAGTATCGGCGACTGAAGCAGTAAGTAGGGCACGACGTGTCAACACAGCTAAAAGGCGGGCTGAGATTTCTAGATCAAGGGTAGGCCCATTTTTTTGACAATTGTATATTTGAATTTGAAATTTAGATTTAATATTGTCGGCTAAAATAATAATTTCCATCACTAAATTTTCAAATCACGTGGGTGGAAATGTGAATAATTGGAAATTTTTGATTCAGCAATTCGTTCTACAACTTTAGATTTCAAAATTAACTAGAGAATCTTCATTTGAATATACCCTGTGTTGACTTTTCCTGAGCCTCCCTTGTAGCTCTGTCCCGATTATCCTCTTCTATAGCTTCTGGTTTCCTTGCCTATTCCTGTGCCCTTTTCATTGCCTGGATATCCCCAAACCGAGTATTAGAGTCGACTAATACCTTCTTATTCCTAGGCACTGATAAGCAGTTAATATTGAGGGCTTTGGCTTGACTTAAGAACCTCTGCTCTACGATTTTTGCCTGGAGTCTTCCTATTTATTTTGCAGCCTTGTACATAGCTGTGGTAGACCGTTTTGTAAGCTCAGATTGAGCTCGGAGACTCTGAATACAGTCATAAACAATAGAAGACTTCTGAGGAGTGTTTCTCTTGTAGAACGGGCGCTTTTTTGTCTAGTTCTGAGATATTTTGGACGCTCTTAAGCGGGGGGTAGAGCAAACGAATTCCTGAGGCTTTTCTGTCGATTAAAAGGGAACAAGCCTGCTGCTCGCCAGCCATCTTGAATCGGAGCCTTTATAAGACGCTCGTGGCATGCTTTGTAACAGCACTTGATGAATTGTTGCTTTTGAATAGATGCTGAGTCGTCTAGAGTAGAAAACTCGCCAGGAAGCCGGCGATAACGTGCTTTTAGCGGTGAGAAGCACGATGAATCAAGTGTTTGGAGTATATGGGAGGTATGAGGGGGAGTGTAAAGTAAATATATCCTATTTTTGAAATATTCCCATTGAAAATCAACTTCTGTAAGACTTCCATGGTTGTCAGGCAGTAGAATCCGCCACGATAATTCGTTTTTTGGCTTTGTTTCCGGCATAAAAAATAGATTTAAGCCGTCCAAGTGAAACTTGATTTGAAGTCCATCCATTTATTGTTGCTGTGTATACCTAATCAGGTATATTTTCCTCAAACAAACTGCTGTGGAGTGCGGCGCCTTTGAAAATAACTAAAGGCCAAGTAACACACGAGGTAGCACTTATTGTCTGAATACTACAGACTCATTCTTGACCCTGTGAGGATTTCTTATTAGTTGAATTCTTATTTGACTCCCTAGGGATGCACTAATTGGTACATACAACTTGTGCAAGACCATGCTCATCCATGCTGTATACATAGCAAACGTGGTATGAAAGTCAATATTGGAATTCGGCAAACGGTTGTCGAGACGACCGATCTAGTAGAGTCAACTTTTGACAGTCATATAGTAAATCTTTAGGTACGGGCCAAATCTGAGCTCTTGTCTTATTAAATTTGTAATCGCGATGAACTTCTCACAATTTTATATTAACCTTCTCGAAGTAGCACCAGTTGTCTTGACCCGCCGGTGCTTCAAACCAGGAAGCGAGGAAGCTCGGGAGAATGAGGAGCTACATGCATGCCTAGCGACCCTGAATCTACGAAATTTACCATCCAACTGAGCACCATCTATGGCCCAACTTGGGGATACGCTGCAACGCATCGGGTGTTTTTAACTGATGTATATGTAAGTGCTGTAAGCTTTGTACGCTTTTTCCACTGTTGTGGTAGCATGACGTGCTACAGTACTTACCCATATTACTATTCTTCCATACCACTCTAGAACCATGGATATAAGGCTGCTCGTTATCAATATCTCCATTTGCTCTCGAAATCTGGTGTTCCTTTGCTATGGTAAACCGAATCAGTGTTTGTTACGTTGCTCATCAGAATTTGAGGCGGATTTCTCAAAATCGATCCTAAACAACAGGGTCCTAACCACATCGCAAACTTTTATCAGAGCTCCATGACCCATCTCTTTCCTCTCAGCGGTACGATTCCACGACGTGGGGAAAAGGGGTCAAATAGATTAGAGATTTCATTGGCGTCAACTCGATTGGCATGTCACTGGTATTTCGCATTAAACATATCAAACGGTGGAATTAAGTAGCTGCACGTGGCCCAGGCTGGAAAGAACGAGAGAAACGGAAACGGGAACGGGAACGGGGATGGAATAAATCCCGAAAATATTTCCTTAATCAGATAATGAAATAGAAATTCAGTTCAACCTTAATGCCTCTCTTGTTTTTTATCCATCAACTTTCAGAAACCTCTCTTGGGGATAAGTTAAAGATGCATTATTGTTATCATGGTCAAAAACTTCTTCATCTCTACTTTCTTTAGAAATTGATTAGATTCATAGTCCAAATTTAAGAATCTGGTATGACGGTCCGTTATGTTGTGAGCTTGTGCAGCGACTAAATAAAGTGGCAGCAGGTATTAATCTGTCAAACCAACCCCAAATTGATAACGGGCCAGCAGCCACTCACTGTTTACGATGATTATTAATTACATATATTACCCAATCAATGGCTTATCCTTCCCTCCCACATAATTTTCATGTCACTTTTCTTTGTCAGCATTTATTCCCCACTTGACCTCCTCGTCCTCTCGTTTGATGTTTGATGATCGACTTATCTGACTTACTCAACATAACAGCAGCCCATTAAAGCTATGACTTGGTTCATTCTTCAACTCCTTCTATTCCGAGATTTTTCTATAAAAATATTTCCTGTAGTACAGTGATCGAGTAATCAGAGACACTACCATTTTTCCTTCTCTAATCCCCCTACCCCCGGTGCCCCAGTTACGGATCCTCCCTCTCAATATGCTTGTTAATTGTTTTGCTTGTTGTACTTGTTGACTTCTGTTTGCTGCTTCTCACCCCGTTTTATCTTTATTCTATGGCTCATATAACCTGCTTATCGTTTCGTCACTATCAACCATCAATTCTACAACGTTCTTTGTGTTTTTGTTCAATTTCTCGTCTTAATCAAACAGATAGCTTCAGTTCTTCTTAATTTGCTCTAGGTCGTCCTAGTTACCCTTCCTGCCGCAGTGCGGAAATCTTGCTTCGAAAAAACCTAGGTTTGTAACTCATGAAGCTTTCATTTTCTAGCAAGCCGAAACTCGTTTAAAAATACTTACTTTTAATTTTCAACTAGGTTTGATTCTGGGTTTATCTTCCTCCTCATGTTTGGCGTGATCTAAAAGCCAGCCACCTGGTTTAACGTGACGAAAAACTTTGATCAAGCTATGTCTTCAAATTCTACGTTTCTTAGACATGGTAATTGTCCAACTCCATTTTTGCCCGCTGAGCTTTTTCCCGCTAGTAATGGTTGTAAGTCTTCCGATTAACAATAGGAGTTTTTTGATTCTGACCTTTTTTCTTCAGTCGTCGACGGTAGAGTATGTTCAACGATATTTGGGACAGAATGCTGTCTCCCCTGTCCGCGTGAAGACTGGCTTTATCCAGGCCGTTTTGAGATCATAATTGAGAGAATAGAATGGATCAATATCCCAAGTCTACTATGCTCGGTCTTTTTAATAGCTTCGTTTGCTTTTCTTCCCGTTTCCAAAACACATCGTCATTATCTCAGTCTATGTCTGGTAATTTCAGTCGCTATGATGAGTGTAAGTTAATTTTTGCCACTCCTGCAAGGATTACATCCTCTATCTATGATTATAGAGTCTATACGCTAAACATACTACCCTCAAGGTTGGTTTTCTCATTCCACTAGGAGCTAAGCCTGCACAGTGTGACGATGCGATAACGCCAAATGGCATGAAAAGCAACACAGCATGTGCAATTTCAGGCGGCTTGGTTATTGCAGGAGGATGGTTTGGAGTGATGTGGGTTTGCCTGATCACCCTTGCGTTGCACCTTCAGATCTGTTGGAACATTGACGTAGGTACGGCATTTATGTGCGGTGCACTAACCGCAGGCTGGCTTATTCCTACAATTGGAATGGCGTTGACTATGAGTTTAAGTGGTGTATCTTTCCGGTTTGGGAATACATGCCATGTGAATGCTGAGAACAGCTTAGGGTCTCTCTGGATTCCTCTCATGATAGTAGCCGGCTTCACCTTGATAATGCAGTTGGCAATTTTTGTTTATTGTCTTAAAGTCTACTTTGCCTCATTAAGTGACGATTCTGGAGCATCAAATGTTTCAATCGCCAGATCCTACATCCACACCCGTCGGGCTCTAACACCAAAGGAAGCCTACAACAGGATCCAGAGAGTCATTCAACTTCAATGGAGAGGAATCTTGATAGTATTGATTATCGTCACTGATGTCATTTTCTTTGCTGTTGTCTTCGTTTCTCAAGACAAACTTGAGTCTACTTTTGCTCATGGCACCGATACCATAAGGCGATGGATTTCCTGCCTCATTGAATCTGGCGGAAATAAAGAGATGTGTCTTGCTGATACAAATTCTCTTCGGATCAGTGAAGCAATCGTGATTTCAGTCTTGATCCTGCTCTCTGTAAGTCTCACAATGGCGCAACTCAATCTTTGAAGGACGACATTGCTGATGTGACATATTCAGTTAAATGGCTTCTGGTGTCTACTCCTCCTAGGCCGAGTTTCTATGCTGAGAGGATGGTGGGAGGTCATCTCAGGCACGAGCGAAAAAGATTCCGAGTTTGTTAGTGTCAATGTGCACGTGTACAAAGATCCAGCCGACTATGAGATGCTGGCCAATGTCAAAGATCAAAAAAAAAATTCTGAATCGTCTACAAATTGTCCAAAGCCGACCCTTCATGATCCTTGTGGTCGCTCAGCACGATCAAACTTTTCTCAACCATTCAATCCTGAGATGACACAGCCAGGTCAGAATCAATTCGGTAGAAATTTACTGGAGTCAATACATCCACCAGCTCCCGCACTTGAACCAAATAAAAAATAACAGTGTGTTTTTCATTTTTATTAAACTTTGGAGTCTTATTTTTCCTCATATCGAGATTCTACGTCGGAATATATTTGATGAGAAACATCAGATATATTCCGACGTAGTCTGCTGAGAAGAGACAAAATAAAATTCCTTGTGATGGCGTCCGGAATACGAATGCGTTCCGAATTATGGTTAAGGGTAAATGAATAGGCTCATCAAGCTGGATTTGATAATGACATGTGGAATGGTACACCGTAGTACCAAAAATCAGGCGAGAAATGTTTATTCACGTGATATGAATACTTGGATGATAAGCGGAACGCATGAGAATGATAGATGGATATGTTGATTGGTATTAAACTTTTTTTGGGCGTTGTGCATGTTGTGTAGTAAATTTCGAAAATCAAATTTGCGTATTGTGTTACTTTTGTCTATCGTATCGCTGAGAAAAAGCGAGCTAAGAATTGATGGCGTTTTGTCTTCGACATATTTAGGCGACTCAGTGTGTAATCGGCAAATTTGCACAATAAACCTGTTTAGAGTAAGTTGACCAAATCGCATCGCTCAAAGTGTCATCAAATGTCAGATTTGAGCATAATAGCGTCGTCCATGTTGCCCTTTAAGGTGGCGTCTAGATAGCCTGAGCATCTATTTCACTTGGACCGATAATATATCATGTAGCTGGAGGATAAAGGATGAGACAAACAGTGATTTGGGCTTCCACGTATACATGTTCCATACTGTTGCCTCATCCTAGTTTTCCCCATCAGCGCGCGAGCAAATCATCACAAATCATTGAACATGAACAGTCCCTTATCGAGCGCCCTTGGCTCGCGCAAAGCCCGCCGAGCCTAGGCGCTCTTCGCGAGCATTCCTTTCCCCTCTCCGTGCAACGACAGAGCTGCCAGACCGCCACGCAGCGCTTAGGAGTCCGCTGATACATCGCTGCATCGCGCCGCCAAATGGAGTTCCTGCCCTCCTTCTCCGCCACCGACGCTTGTACGTCATGAGGTGCGCGCGCCGTATCGCATCGGTCGGTCTGTGGGGCCGATGGGCCTCGGGGGGCGAAGGGGAGCGGGGAGGTGAAGGAGGGCAGCGGGGTGGTGGAGTCGCGCGATGTGCGCGATGGATAGCAGACTGTTGAGCGGGCTGCGATCCGACGTGTCGCGCTACGGGCATTTGGGTCAATTTGAACCCATACGAATATCGTCACAATGACCATCGATGGGATCGACATCCATCTATCTACACTAAACCGACCGAACTCTGCGTGTCGCGATCTCGCATCGCCTAACGCGCGAGATACCGATTGTCCTGCCGTCTCTATCGGCATCATGGCGGTATACGCCGTCATTGATAAATCACGGAGAGTCGACGAGAGCACCTACCGTAAAAGAAGGGAATAATGAGTCCTGCGCCCATCTTCTCTAATTGTTACCTGCGAGTCATTTCATTGGATTTTCTGATCCCAGACGCCTGAAGTATGGACCATAGACCGATAAACCTGATACTTGCGAGAGTCAGACATGGATCAGATGAAGAACTTGATATAAGCGTATGAATTTAGTTGGGATAGGTAGATGCAACAAATAAGTTGAATCTGCCAGAATCGAACTTGATTTCGATATTAACCAAGACCAACATTACTAAAAATAGATAAGGCAGAAGACATTTTTTCAACCAAGAAACGGTCAGTAACCAAGTTGAATTTAGATTTATAAAATATGAAGGAAATAAATTTTGCCCTGTATAAGAGTAGGGTAGCCTTTTCTTTGACTTGATCCTTATTAATCTTTACTGCGAATACATAAATATCTAACACTACAAATGGGTATCTATTCCTCTCAGCTGGAAAGATGACGACGCAAAGTTGAAATTACATTTATCCTCCCAATCAAAAGCTGCTCCTGCGCCGTAATAGAACCAACCTGGTGATAAACATCATAGTCAAATGGATAAAGGAAGTGAATGAACATAAGGAAAGAATGAAGTGTATGTTACAAAATTGGATTACAAACGTATGTGGCTAATTTTGAGCTCCTTAGTTTCTGAAGCAAAATTTAACGGTTTTTAAAAAATATTTAAAAGGATATTGCTTTTATTGGGTAGCCTGATTTGTAACCCACCTAAGAGACCGTATTTGATTGTCTGTAAGAGCTTTGAATAAATTCAGCGAGAAATTATTAAGAAAAAGTAAAGGCAGCTTGAGCTGTCCTACCCATGAACGCCTGCCCAAGTTGACCATGCCGGAACGCCAGAGATGAATTATATGAGTGTGGCTTGCTTCTCGACAGCTTTCCGGCCTCCTTGGCCGATGGATCCAAAAAGCTGCTCTGGGGGTACCCTCGAAGTTAAGATATTTCCTCGATCGTAACTATTTGTCGGTGCTGGTGAATATCCTTCCTGTTTTTTTCTTAAACGTTCAACAAAAAGGCCAACGACAATGACTAGCATGATTATGACGAGAGCAAAGGCTAAAGATATTAAAACAACGAAGCCCTTTGCAAGTTTACCACCTATGTTCGTCAATTGGGAATAGAAAAAGTTTAAGGATAATGACAAACCTGCTGATTTAAAATTATTTTCTTTTTCAGCAAAGAATTGCGATAAACTCCCATCTCTGCCGTCTGATAACGTGGTTAAAATATATGGTTGGAAAGAAGTACCATTGAACAAAGCCGCAGATACGTTCCCGAACCCAGGAAGATCAAGGTTTCCTAGAACCAGAAGAACTGAACCAGCAGATACTAAACCAGAAGTTGCACGGTTGCTAGCTACTGGTAAGACTTGAAGGCCTTTTATTTGAGTCTGTGGGCCTAGAAGACCACTGATTGGGGACCAGGTAGACCCATCAAATTTCATAAGGAAAGCGGTACCGTTTCTGGCGAAACCTGACACCCACATCTGGGAGGTATCACTGTTAGCTTTTGCAATAGTACGAACTGGTCCAGGTATTGTATCGGATCCAGGAACAGGGCTCCAAATCAATGACTTGGTATTAAAAGTAACCAATGGAGAAGCAACACCATTTAGTTGCAAGTCTCCACCAACAATCAGAGAGCTTGAGCTAGCCCAAACTAGTACATCGGCAGTCCCTTCAAGTCCACTGCCTGGCCGATTCCATTGAGAGACTGAGGTCGAAAACTGGCATACTGCTGGACAGCTAAGAGACCCCGCGGATGAAAAATTTCCCCCAACGTAGACGTCTCGGGTGGACCGTCTAATGACAATAGAATGTACGTCACCATCGAGAGATGGAGGTTGGGTGTCAAATGATAAAGAGACGAGATTGTAAGAAACCAAACCTCTCACGCCCACACCATTCACGTTCCCAGTTAAAGACCCTCCAGCGTATAGAGTATCATCTTGAAAAGCCATTGCAAGGATGGTTGAGTCGGAAGAGATTGATGGACCAACTCCAGTGACAGTATCACTGTCCGAGCCATCAATAAAAGACAAGTTATTTACTTCAGAGCCGTCGGAGCCTGTTGTGGAAAAGTGACCTCCAAGAATTGTAATATTGCGATATCCATTAATATAAAAGAGACCAGTGACAACTCCAGAAGGATCTCGGTCAGAGATTAATTCCTGACCATCACGAGAAGTCTTTAATCTTGAAGACTGGATCCGCTCAGTTAGAGGCTTAAAGACAGTACCAGCAGTATTAACCTCAGCTACATCAGTAGCGCTTAACTTCGAAGATGAAACCGACCCAGCATATAGATAATTCTCGCCGGGAAGATTAATGGCAGCGGTCAATGATCCTTCAATCATTATTGTGGGGAGATTTAAATTTTGAAGCCAATTTTTGCGTGATGGTACCCAGATAGCAAAGCCTGCCGCAGGAAAAGGTGGGTATTTGCTAAAACCTAATACTTGCGTGAAAGTTCCGGTTAGCGCAAGTGTATTTTCTGGCTCACTATTGGTAATGTTGATCAGTAAAGGTACCATTTTATGGACTGGGCCATTGACACCCGCACCAAGTGCGCTCCATATATTACTCGAAGTGTCATAAGCAGCGGCATTAGCCAGACCAGGTATTCCAGGTGTTTTCGTATTCAAGAAGGCTCCCCCTACGAAGAGCGTCTTACCATCGATAAGCATCGTATTAACCTCTGCATTGAGACCTTCACCAGAGACTGGTCGGGATGTACCATTGGTAACGATAAAGATATTGTTTAAACCATCTCCTGAGAAGTTTCCTCCAACAAAAGTTGTATCTCCTAGAGTCTGAAGAACGTTAACTTCAGACCCCATTGATAATTTTGCACCGGCTACGTCGAACAAAGATGTTTTAAAATCGTCCGAAGTTGTTTGATTCTTTGACGGGTCATATTCAAATAGGCTGTTAAGGCCAGCGTTCGAGGAAATCAGAGTAAACCCCATTCTTTGGGCGACAAATGTGAAATTTTGAGTTTCCTGACCATCCGAACGTTTCATGGACACTGATGGCCTAAAGGAACTACTACCTGCTTCGATATAACCAAAATATATCTGATCATATTTGTCATAATTATTGGTCTGAAAGATATCTATCGAGAAATCAGATGAATTATCAGCTTTATTACTCATGAAACCAGTAATATTTACACGGCCTCTACTCTCGCAGGAATTGTCTTGAATACATCCAGGGGTATAAATATTGACTGAATAGTTTCCAGACTTCCGGATATCAGGTAGGAAAATAATTGATGTCGAATCTGCGCTCCCACCCGCACCTGAAGTAGTAAGATATTTTGAAAAGCTCTGAAGAGATGGTGAGACAGACCATGGACCAGATAGGTTGACAGTTGAAGCTGTTGTGGTGCGAGTGCAGGTATGCTCGTTAAATTCGTTGATTGCATATGAAAATATATCATTTTGTACAAGCTCTATTCCTGAAAGCCCACCCCCGCTACCATACCAGTCAGATATGTCAATTTGAAATCCATTCATGCCAATTACATTGACGAAGTGAAAATCCTGAAACAGAACACTAGGATTGTTGCTTAACGGGCATTCCGACGAACATGACTGTAACTGTTTTGTCTCAGGATTTGTGAAGGTAAGGTTCATTATGCCATTGATAGGGAAAGCGGTGTATCTAAAGGTTTTAGTCCCTCGCCCCTCGGTATGCGTGTTCCATAATCTTAGCTTAGTTGGTTGGAAAGTAAAGCCAAAATCAGCTCTCCAAAAGCCAGGAGTATTATCGGCTAATAGCCAAGAATCTTCAGTAGTTTTCTTACAAATAATTTTAGTGGGATCATTAAATCCAGGAGTTGATGAGGTAGAGCCAGCTGAGATAGCCGCATCAGCTAAGTTGATAATTATATCATCAGGTTGGCTTTGCTCAGTGACATTTCCAAGGCCAGTGAACGAGCCCCCAAAAATTATGTTACCATTTGGCGCTTTAGTGATAGAGTTGACAGGGCCGTTAAAGCCACCAAATGGTAAGCTTTTCCACCCATCCTTGTCCACCCATATGGCAGCATTTGTTGAATTGGTGCTTTTGAAACTTCCTCCAACGTATACGGTACTGCTTGTCTGATCACATAATAACGCCGAAACCTGGCCCGAGATTCCAGTCAAGGGCGCCACAGTTGACGTGTTTGGATTAAATAAGGCGATACCAGGAGATTCTACACCTCCTAGATCAGTGAAGTTTCCGCCGACAATAACTTCAGTAATATCTTTGTCTTTTGAGCTAAAAGCGCACAGTGTGTGAATACCTGCGTCAGACGACACTAAATTCAGAAACTCCCCATTTGGTAGTCTACCCAAGAGGGACTGGCTTTCATTCTTGTTATATCCAGTTTGGCTTTGACCTTCAAATTCATAGATTGAGATTCCGTCAAAATCGCCAGTAAATGCCGTGCGCCCTAAATCACCGAGGTTAAGATTTACCGCTGGAGCCTTCTTGAACGTAAAACCGTACGCAAAAGGAGCCACAGAGAGATAGGTGAGACCCAATTGTACAAGGAGCGAAAAATCGATCGTTAGTCTTAGTAAAAGAAGTAGATTCATCGCTGACCAACGACGTAAGAATAAGAGTCTTCAGTTTCTGTCTTGTATTTTTCATTGACGTGTGCCTTGTTCCATACCGCGAAAATAAATAAAAAAGGAATATGCTCGCGATCGAAGCGTCGCGTCAAACGGCAAAGTGATTCACCCAGTAATAAGTTGAATGAGGCTGCTGTTTACATGGAGCTTGGCCTCCAATGAGACACCAAATTAATCAGGGAAGGGTTGTAAAGGCGACGCACTATACAAAGTGATCTGTATGCTGGGCAAGATATATCAATTCCCCGCAGGCCAATTCGCGCATGCAAATTTCAATCCTATTTTTTTTGAGGTGTTGTCCTAGCCCGAGTAATAGCTTTGAATTGACCTCAAAGTTAAAGAAAGGGAAGCTAGAGGTAGAGGTTAGTATACTGGTCTGGTTAAAAGATACAGACAAGTATTCTAGTGGGTCGAGGTTCTGACAAATTCTTCGCATTGAAAATCCTTTGTGAGGTAAAGTCATGTGTAAAAGACTTACCGAGTGAAAAAAACACTGAAACTAAAAGAATGACTGTAATAACTGCGACAGGAATGTTAAGGTAGGTCAGTTGTTGTTAGAGCAGAACGGGAAGGAAGATGGGGGGTGCAATTGTTTCCCGAAGGCCAAGGGGACAGGATGTCTTCGGTTACGAGTTCAACGTACAGTTTGATACATAACGCCTGCTGTTCATTAATCATATTTCATCACTCAATCACTCAAATTACGAGCTCATAATAATTGAAATCCGTTGACTAAACTTACAAAACAAACTGTTACAAATTTGGCACTTGGCGCGCTTCATTTTTATTCAATTCAAGGCACGACTGGCCGATCTGCGACATTTAGTTCATGACTTAACATAGGCATAAATGACCGCCGACACTTCATGAATAGTGTACCAATTATCGGATTCAAAAAATAATCAGATTACAAAAAGGGGTGTGGGATCAAACCTGCAAGTTAAGTCTTCCTATACAATCAATGCCTGTGGTGGCCCTATAGAATATGCAAATATATTAAAAACACAAGAAATAATCAATTTTTAGTGAGTAGATCTACTCGTAAATCCGGAATTGCAATAAGTATTTTGCTTTTATGTTCACTGACCGTAGCGTAACACTGAGCAAAGAAGTAAATAAGACGGGATTTCATATCAAGTGAGATTCATGAATTAATACCAGAATAATAAAACACTGACTTCAGTATTTGTGATGTTTTGCAATGATTGTTATCGTGTCGGTAATCTGCTTTCTTTGTATTCAAGTGCACAGAATAGTCAAATCAGATGTCCCTAACAGCGGCATTTCTCGTCTTATATTCCCTCGGACTTTCGAACAACTTTGGGTTTCCAGCCCACATGCCAATTTTCTTCTTCTTTGCGGCCTCTTCCTCCATCCTGTATTTACTTTCAAATTCACCAAATTCAGCGCCTGTTTTTGCTTCATATACGGTGGCCAGCCCAGCTTTAAGCATCTCTCTTCCAACGTCGCGTCGTATAAAATATCGGCGTATCCAGACAGTGGCGACAACGCGCTCATATTGATCTCGCTTGTAGATATAAGCTCGTACTCGTTGATTAGATATGTAATTTTCAAGCCAGGCAAGCGCTTCTGCTGAATAGGGTTGTGCTGGTTTGCCCCAATGAGCCAGTTCTGGTGCGTCAATTCCTGCTAGTCGAATATGTATTGTTTGTCCTTTCAGATCTGTTTTCTTCACAGGTACCTTTCTTCCGGGAAACCAGCCCCAACCTGTCAACCTGCCGCCAGGTGTATGAAAGAGATGAAAGTTGTCCGCATCGCCTACTCTGGTCACTACTCCGAAAAGACTCCTCTTCCTAAAAGATGAGTGCGCAATATGTGTTGCCTCAGGAATGCGTCGTAAATAGGAGCGATGGGTACGAATGAGAATCAGAGCCAGGGATGTCAAGAGTAGACTGGAGAATATTGTTTTAGGATCTTTGTAATCCCGCCAATCTGTAGTAATTAGACTGTCAGACCACGTACTGGAGCGTTTTTTTTCCTCGTTTTGCTTTTGAGCCCATAGAGACCATGGCATCGTACAGATGAAAGAATAATGATGTATTTCTCTTGCTTTAAAGCAAAAGACCAAAACCGCACACTGACAATTTCCTCAACTTCTATCTACGAGACTAATGGTTGTGTGGGTTTATAAATAGCCATGGTATTTAATTTTGGAATCCATTAATGTTCTGAAAACACAAGCATCATTAATATTATCCTACAGGTTCTTTCTTCAATCTTTTCTCACTTCTAAGGGTTATTACATCTTTTAATTTATTGCTCTGATCTTTTTCCTGATGAGCATCTGTCTCAGGTTCATGTTTTCGCTTTAATGATATGTTAACGTCATTCTCATCTTTTACGTGAGCCATCCTGGAATCCATCACACCTTCTTTATCTGCTACTCGATCAGAGAATCTCTTTAGGTCAGCTGCAAAAAGAACTGAGTGTGCCCAGCCGGCTTCATTCCCCCAGAGCTGCCGAAAATGATCTCCAATAGCATTATATGTGACTTTGCTGAGGGTCTTGTACTTTCCTCTACCAAAGCTATAGTCTCGTTGCGCAATCTGCCAGACATGTGTATCCACAGGAATCGCTTCCCTCCATCCAAGTCCCATCAAGCAAACACAATCCGCCACCTTCGGACCAACACCTCGAAGCTGTAGTAATTGACTATGAGCATACCGGTAACCTTCTCTACCGCCAGTTTCTTGAAGTTCAAGATTCGAGCTTTGGTCAAATACTTCCGGGTTGCACAAGCTTAGAAGCCAATCTTTTGGTTTCTCTTTAGCTATAGCGAAAGCAGTTTTAGCAATGTACCCAGCACGATATCCAAAACCAAGTTTCCGTAAATGAGATTCAACCTCTTTTCCAGAGAGTGCTTCTGGAGAAGGAAAGTCGTAGAATGCCTGATCACCGATATGACCAATGAACGGTCCATAATGGACGCACAAATTACCCACCTTAGCTGAAAATCAGCCTCAAGCTCTCATCTTAGTGTAGCAATGTTACCATCTGAGATATCCTAGGGATGTTATTGTTGCTGCTACAAATAAACCCAATAAGTGTCTCCCAGGCGTCTTGTTTCAAAATTCGAATCCCAGAGAACTTGGGAGCTCTTTTTTTAAAGTTTGAATCGGCTATAGACCACTGTTCGTAGAGTGTCTTAAGGTTAGGCGTGAGATTTAAGTAGTTTTGAAGCAGTAACAACGTATCATCCCTGTCCGGGATTTCATCTTTAGAAGGTTTTGTGAGAGAGGACGTATCCTCTATAAACTTATTGGACCAAATTGTGCGATAATATAAATGTGTGGAGTCCTGCTTTAGTGATATGATTCTACCGTGAAGAGCGCAACTCCTGTGTGCAACAATGATTATCTTTATCCTATTTTAATAACTGTTCTGTGGACCTACCATTCATTGTTGAGAGTTTTCCAGCGAAACGATTGACCACAACGCAAAGTAGTATCTAAACATATTTCAGTGAGACTGATAGGCAATTTTCGCCATTCCGATATGCTCATAGTTGTCTCTGCGATAGTTACTTTGTTTAAACTATCGCGTCCGGGGAATATTTTGGCAGGGATTTGTGTGTTCGGATCATGAACAAAATTTAACTTCAGCCTTTCAACACAGTACTAATTTTTGCGCCGTGCTCAATTCAAAACGACAAGTCTATCGTAATTCGATCTAGAAATGATGAACGGAGATAGTTACTCGTCGTCTAGGGGTATGTCTCATACTTGGATTCCCTATGAAATATAGGATATACAACGAAGGAGGTAATGCCGTGCTGACAAAAAAGCACGAACAGATTCCGGCCGACATGGCTCCTCTAGAGATTATCCTGTGAGTATCCTACAGCTTCCCAACGGAAAAGGCTGAACAGAAGTAGTCTTCACGCGACGATAGAGGTGGTGATCGGATTAGACGGCGCTCTCGCTCTCCAGGCCACCGGGCCTCGCGTCCATCCCGTCGGGATGGTGATATCGATTCATACTCTACCAGTCGCGATTACAGAGAACGCGAACGTGAAGATAGATACTCAGGTAGGGATCGTCGAGGTATGGGTGAGAGGGAATGGGACAGAGATCGAGGTTCCTCGCGACGCGAGGCGAGGCGAGATGACGATATGAGACCGCCCCGAAGAGAAAATAGGGATCTCTTTGATGACAGAAGAGGAGGGGGTGGGGGAGGAGGTCGCCGTAATGGGAGACAAGACCGTAATGATGATGGCTTTGCTGCTCAACAAGGACGGGATCGTAAAAAATCAAATTCTCCGGTTCCCAAGAAGGAGCCTACACCAGATTTAACTGACGTTGTCCCAATCTTGGAACGTAAGCGACGGTTAACACAATGGGATATCAAGCCACCTGGATACGAGAATGTGACCGCCGAACAGGCTAAGCTTTCTGGCATGTTTCCATTACCTGGAGCTCCTCGTCAACAACCTATGGATCCAAGCAAATTACAGGCATTCATGGCTCAGCCTAGTGGCTCGGTGACAAATGCGGCTCTTAAACCTTCAAACTCTAGGCAAGCTAAACGTCTTCTTATTCACAATATTGCCCCCTCGGTTAACGAGGAAGCTATTGTGAATTTTTTTAATCTCCAATTGAACGGCCTTAACGTCATTGATGGATCGGATCCCTGTATTTCAGCACAGATTTCAAAAGATAAAACTTTTGCTCTAATTGAATTCAAACAACCCACTGATGCAACTATGGCCCTTGCCCTAGACGGTATAATGATGGAAGATGAATATTCGAATGGAATGGGAACTACAAATTCAAAAGGGCTATCTATTCGTCGGCCAAAAGATTACATCGTGCCGGCAAACACTGAAGACAATACGACAGATGATGCTGCACCCTCTGGCATTGTTGTTGATACGCAGAACAAGATTAGTATATCTAATATTCCTCACTATCTATCAGATGAACAGGTAACTGAGCTTCTTGTTTCATTCGGGGAATTAAAATCATTTGTGCTGGTCAAAGATAGTAGTACAGAAGAATCTCGTGTAAGTTCCTTTATCTCAAATTCGGTAATGTCTCATAATATTCTAGGGAATCGCTTTTTGTGAATACATAGACCCTCAAGCTACTGACATCGCTGTCGAGGGTCTCAATGGCATGGAGTTGGGAGATAAGCATTTGAGAGTTCAAAGAGCTAGTATTGGACTGACCCAAGTATCTGGTCTAGAGATGGGTGTAAATGCTATGTCTATGCTCGCTGGCACAACATCAAGTGGATTAGAGGAAGGACGTGTATTACAGTTGCTTAACATGGTTACACCTGAAGAACTGATTGATAATGAAGATTATGAAGGTCAGTCTCAACCAGATTCGGGATTAAAGTTTACTGATATGATTCAAAATTAGAAATTTGCGAGGATGTAAAAGAAGAATGCGAAAATTATGGTAAAGTTTTGGAGATGAAGATACCCAGGCCAACTGGAGGAAGCAGACAGTCGAATGGGGTAGGAAAGATATTCGTTAAATTTGATACAGCCGAATCAGCAGGAAAAGCATTAAGGTCACTTGCAGGAAGGAAATTTGCGGATCGGACAGTTGTTACAACTTATTTTTCAGAGGTGAGAAAAATATCCCGATCAAAGGACGAATCTTTTCGGCCCATACTAAAGCTTCTATTTAGGAAAACTATGAAGTTTCAGCTTGGTGATAACTTTTAGTATTACTCGATTATCGTTACCATCAATAAGTATTGTATTGTAGTTTTAGCACCGTATGATGGTAATCTAATAGTGTCAGAAATTTATATCAACAGTGTCTCATTAATCTAGAGTCCAAACATCCATTAAAAGCTCTTGAAGACATTAAATTTAGTGATGAGACGCACCGTAACCAAATTTATTCCCGAATATTCGGCCAGATACAGGGGGAGTCTAGAGCCGAGATTTTCTGAAATAGTCGGGTGTAAATTACCCCCAACTTCGGGCCTTTTATCTTACGAAAAAATGTAATTCTGTAAAGTCTAAAAATCAATAGCACCAGTATTACACGTATACGTAAGTGTACCTAGATTTTGTCTAAAGATATTTTTTTAGTTGGAGAACAATAAGAAGTTCCTCAACATCTGCCCGAGCTTGCTTGAATAGTTTGTATTAGTATTTTCTTTCTTCTAAGTCTGATGAGAGTTACAAGTTCTTGAAATAGACTCGCTGTAAGCTCGAGCCCCCAAAGGCTTTCCTAGGTAGTAAAGAATTATCTGAAAAGTACGTGACTGTAAACTCTTCTTTAGCTTCCTGTTTGTGTTCTGTGCGCTTTCGAACGCCTCGTTAGATATTTTCATCTACCCTAAAAAAACTTCTTTGTGTTATTTTGTATACAATTCGTGGTGAACTGGGTTTCATGTACGCAGCAACTGAGTGACAGAAGCTAATTCATTTTATGGGTGTTTAGCAAGTATATCGGTACATGTATGTATATCCGAAGACAGAATTTTCTAGTGTTTATTGAGCGCCGAGAAGGTCCTGAGCCTGAGCGAGCAAAAGGTGTGAGTTCAGAATCTTGTTGATGCAGCCGATGAACCGAGCTTCCTACTTCGTTCAAGTAATGGATAAGAGTACGGTTTGGCTCCATTCCCTACTATGGATCTGCAATGTCTTTGTCTAGCGAATATCCGTCGACCAGGTATTCCAAAGGAAATTGTCTGAGACTGCTTTATACCATAATTGTCTCAGTAAACGTCGATGTAGGTAATTCGCGAGATTTAATGTAGTTGTGGAAGGACATTACGATTCATAGTTAGGATTCAAGCTTACAGTTTCGATTTCTAAAATGGATTAAGCTACCATATATAAGCGTACTACTGTTGGAACGTCTGCCTACGGGCATTTGGTCAATTTGAAACGATACAGAGAAGATTAGCATGGC
>JAATOF010005510.1:0-22619 GCA_013170925.1 Podosphaera leucotricha
ATAGATAGCTCCTGTAATATATATAGACTGTCCGCAAGAAGATTTCGAGGAGATATATCGATATATCTTTACATATCATCAGAATAGACTAAAGTATATCACCTACCGTCACCAAACATCTCTAATAGAATAACCTTCGAACTTCTCCAATACTTCCTAAATCCCAAGTTCTGATATGGAATCATGAACAGTTCGAATGATGAAGAGTCGTTTGAGCTTCTCCGGTACTTAGGATTGATGGAGATGTCGAAGAGCTTCAAATCGACTGAGGAAGGAGCAATACACTTGAAACGACCTATACAACAAATTGGTGATCATCTCATACAAGGCATCTCATACAAGGAACATTGGTTCTATGGCCCTCTTTTGAGTACATACTTCAGTCAATTGCAGATTTTGACCCCCGCTATCCAATAATCAGTTCAATGACAAAGACAGAGAGGAAGGACGCGTTGTCAAGCAGCATTACCACTTTCCTAACATCGATTATCATTATGACACTTGAAAAATGGAAGATGTATAAGAACATGGGGCTTCCCCTAGAAGGCTACGTACCACAAGTACATGGTAACATCTATGGGTTCATTCCACAGATTCCACAGTACCATAGACGGTTTATCGGATTAGAGCCAAAGAGGAACACGATCGAACGGTCTTATCAGGGAGCAGCAAAGGTGCCACATAGTGAACGAATAACAGAGAAGATAGATGAAGATAGGTTACGCATAAACGAGTGTTTTCTTGCAAACAGTACAAAGGCATTACAGTACGCAGAACGATTGGGGTATCTAGAGAAGAGGAATGTAACAGAGATGGTATACGGAGAGAGAGGTTTACATATTGCTAAAGGAGTAATTAGATCCAGAACCTGCAGTGTATGAATACACGGTTGTGCAAGCCATCTCCAGTTGGATCATCGTGATAGTTAGGAATGATCACCACGCTACAGATGAGCTGTCTGAGAATTCAATTGCAGGCTTGGAAATTGGGGGTGTGATTTGGAGATATTCCTATTTAGGAAATATTATTCTTACTTTATTCCAAAATAGGTAAGTCGGAAATCCTAACTGGGTACATTTAATCCTGAACATTCTGAACCCCCCTAAAAAATTAAAAATATTTGACTGGCTTAGGCTCAGCCTCAGAATATTAATTGATATAAAAAAACTCTGGAGTATTGTTCTTCAACTTCTTAGCTGTCGATTTACAGAGTCCTATTGAATTTTTACTCCTATGGTGGAAATCTGTACGGGCTGAAATTTGAGGTCTCAAAAGACTCGTCTGCAAGCTTCCCCCACCATACAAATGCGTGTATTTAACTACAACCTCAAATGCTCACATCACAAATCTGAATTTAAATGTACACTATAAACGATATATTATAAGGATCGTCAAATTTTCAGTAAATAGTTTGACTTCAAGTTATTTATCCTTGTAAATTACACCTAATCCAGGTTCAGAAGAGCATAGTATATTTGATCGCTAAAGTGAAAAACTTTTTGTGTGAGTGACTGTATTTCTAATCTCAGTGAGTCGGTATAAATCGGAGCAACAATTTAAAAAATTAATTTTCCCTCCGTGTCAATAGGAAAAATAAAATCTCAGCTTTCGACACAAGATTTGTAACAACAACAATAACTTCTCGTTCAAAAAGTCAGATTTAAGAAAGCTGACGATCGGCCCCGTCGCATCGACGGCAGACTGCAAACGAGATCTTTCCACAGCCTCTCGGGTAGTGTGGTTGGATAAAATCGTGTAGATTGAACGTGAAGGCAAGACACCGGCAGTGGAGCGCTAGGATGACCGTAATCTATGCTCTTGGATCAAATGGCTCCGGTCAGCTGGCCATCGGACATTCCGAGGATGTATCTGTCCCCAAAGAAGCTCTTTTTGACGGCTCAGATCCCCCTCATCATGTCACTCAAGTGAAAGCTGGTGGTAATCACACATTAGTGCTCGCTGACTGTAAACTTTACAGTGCGGGAAATTATCCCGGTGCAGAAGCGTGTGTTGGTAAACAAGCTACAGAATCTGATGCTAAATTCCATCAAATACGTCTTCCAGATGATCCCACTATCTCTGAACTCCCAGTGGTTCTCTGTGCTGCATCCTGGGAAGCATCAATTATAGTTCAACAGGATAAAAATGGGCTCTCGAACAAGATTTTTTCTTTTGGTATGGGTAATCACGGGGAACTTGGCCAGGGAGAATCACTTTTTCGTTCAGTAAAACCGTTATTAATTGGTTCTTTTCCTCCTCCTGGGCTTCAAGTTCAAGACATTGCTGCATGTGTCAATCATGTGGTTGCGGTATTGAGTAATGGAGACGTTTATGGTTGGGGGAATGGACGGAAGGGGCAGATAGGAGAACCGAGAGGTTTTATTTATCGACCAAGAAAGATTACGAATTTGGATTTCAAGGTTGTGCGAGTGGTTTGTGGGAGAGAATTCACTTGTCTTTTGGGAGACTCCCAAAATGGACAGTTCACCATTCTGGGTTCGAATAAAGGGAATGTGATATCCTCCGCACCGACTTCGCTTTCTGGATGGAAAGATATAGGAGCTGGTTGGAGTAGCATTCATGTTCTAAATCAGGATGGATTTCTCAAGTCATGGGGACAAAATAATTACGATCAATTAGCACCACTTAGATTACCATGTCTAACTCAGATAGCTGTTGGCAGCGAACACACATTAGGTCTTACTATAGATGGCAAAGTCCTGGCATGGGGATGGGGAGAGCATGGAAATTGTGGTCCTGAAGCTAATACAGAAAGTGCTTGCAAGAAATATAATATTATTGCCTCGTCACAGTATTTAAAACCAACAGAAAAGATCGTTGGAATAGGGGCTGGATGTGCAACAAGTTGGATTTTCGTGATGATCTCTTAAAGCTCACTAAAAATTTTATTAAATAAAATATCACGAAGATATTATGATGAATTCGATTAAATTAGTCGAAGATACCCAAGTGACGGACCTTGAGCCTGTTAGAATTATCATGATAGACAAGACAATTTTACGAACTTGAGAAAACTTTTGAGTAGGCGGTACTCCCTGAAGAGCTTCATCAGGGGGAGACGATGCTTGCCGACTTGAATTAGTTGTTGGTTTATGGTTTTGTGTCATTGGATGGCCAATTTCTCCTTCGTGAATGATAGTAGTAAAATCCTGGATAAATTCTTAGCGTATTTTTTAAGATATTTACAATAATACTTGCCTCTTTCCCATAATCCCACATAAGAATTTCATCATCTTCACCTCTAAAATCCGCTGGATCCCACTTAGAATCATTATCTGCTTGAGGGAGAAAAAGTGAATCAGACTGGGCGCTTAACTGAGGACATGGAGAAGGTTTTGAAGTTAGGTTAGGAACAAATACTTGACTCATATCTTTAACAGGAGCTATTTGTGATGGATTTTTTGAAGGTACTTTTCTTGAGCTGAAACTAGCTTCTGGGGGAAGTGATTTATTAGCACCTGCTCGTGACTCAACTCGGGACCCATTTGGTATGGATGGCCCTCTTGCCTCTCCAATTGTCATGAGAATAAATTCTGATTGTATTCCATCATGCTCGTAAGTAATTTGTATCGGATTTGATGGGTAGGAGAAAAAGGCTTTAACCAATGAATTATTGAGTCCTGAGTGCGCTGCAATAGCTTTGAAATCTTTCACATTGATAATGATGTGAAGCATTTCTTCTACACTAAACTCGGTGAATTCGAGCGTGTCAATAGTTATGACAGTGTGTAAAGGCTGTTTCAATATCTCTGTAGAAATTAGCATGCAAGTGAACTTGAGTCA
The DNA here is from genome assembly GCA_013170925.1 of Podosphaera leucotricha. Classification (NCBI taxonomy): domain Eukaryota; kingdom Fungi; phylum Ascomycota; class Leotiomycetes; order Helotiales; family Erysiphaceae; genus Podosphaera; species Podosphaera leucotricha. The sequence goes on from JAATOF010005510.1 coordinate 3,805, forward strand.
TATGACACAAACCATCTCCAAGCATAGTTTTCTCGGTGAAGCTAGTAAAGACGACACGTCCACTCTCAGAGTATATGTCAAGTTGTTCAGTCCCAGGTCCAAAGTGTTCTGAAAACTCTTTGAGGATTTTAGAAGATATTGACCAAAAATTCTGTGCACTCTCTCTGATAAATAGTGCGTGCATTGGAGATACCAGCTCATATGTCAAGCTATACGTCTTATTTACACCTAGTTGAGTTAATATAATCGGAAGACATCTAAGCACTATAGATTTTACCATGTCGGCATACAATTTTTACAATAAAGCGACTCTTTCCATTTTTCCCTCCATCTTCAACTGATGCTTCACATCTCTCAATGGCTGTATCCTTTTCTCGATTTGAGTCAACGGCTCGGCCTTTAAAAACAGAAAGCAATGACTGGAAATTATAATCAGCGTTGGTAAGGCAAGTATATGTGTCAAGTAGAGCCTGACTCTATTGTAAATCTTAAAGACGAACCTCTCCTTGGTCAGGTTACATTTTTTTGCCTGTTTGAACTGGTATTTGGAGAAAAACCTGTCAGCAGATAAGGTAAATGATGCATATCCAGACTTTGTTGAATTCAAAGTTGAAAGAATAAGCTGTAGAAGAGTTTAGTCCTTGTGTGATGATGTATTCGTCGAGATTGTTAATTACCTTATTATGAGACGCTTCTAATGTTACAGAATCACTAAATTTACTTAAACAAACAAGAGCGTCATGGAGTTTATTGAGAGACTCAGGACTGAGACTGAAGCTTAAGATGTTCATGATGCTCTAGTAATATGTCAACCAGGGCGCCGATATATTTTTTCCCACCGGTACTAGACTCCCGCGGTTACGTGTGTTCTGATTATTTTCTCTCTTTTTTTTTCTTCCATTCGATCATTAATTTCTCCTCAACTGTTTCTACAGTGTTTTCTTATGAAAATATTACTTACTAACTTCACCACCTTTTATTTCACTAAACGAGCAGTCATCTCTTCGGCAACTAACGTCCCTCACCCCCCGTCTGGCCACCCCCCTCAATGGCCACTCCACAAATGCCCTGTCACATCGACTACCCATGCAATCAAATCTTTTACAACTCCAATATCATTCAATCATTTGGCCTAAAGCTTCTGTTAAATATTATTTCGATTTTAATGCCCCAGTAAACAGAAAATGAAGTCCAACTGGCTCTTCAAGCCATCGCCAAAAGCCAAAATAAAAAAAGTTTCATCTGAATGGGACAAACCTCGATCAACACTGCGGAATCGTATTGAAGGTGTTGAGGCTCGTAGTGCGGTATCTTCTAATTATCAGAAACATCCACTGACCCAAAGAAGCCATTTGGCTGAATTTACTCAAATTCAAGGCAACCTAGGCCTGCTCTCAACTCATAATCAGTTGAGGGACATGGCCGAACGGATTCTACGAGTTGGCGGCAGCTTCCAGCCGCTCGGAAAAAAATAGGTTCAGTCGTTTATTAAGTGGAGTCAATCAATTAAAGTTCGGAGAAGTAGGGCAATCGATTCTCAACAAATCAATGGAGTCTCAGAACATTTTATTAGACAATGGCTTGATAAGCTCCCTGAATCCAAGATCATGGAAATTAAACCCTGCAATTGATATAATATGGACGAGCCAGAAATTTTAGAAGGTAGGGGATCAAATAGACTGGTACTTGGATCATCAGAGAGCCACTCAATTTCAAGGAAGTAGCCTGGTTCATGTGCTTGGACATCAATCATTAAGTGTGTCTCAGCATCCAGGAAGGCGCTTCCACCGCTCATGATATATAAGGGTAAGAATGCCCAGCAACAGTAGTTCCCTTAGGATATGGCTCCCTACTACAACTCCTGGAAGTTTACAGCTACAGGAAATTGGTGGATTTCGAAACCCACTGCTGTTTAATGGCTGAAGGAAGTTTTCTTACCTTTGACAACACTGGAGGACCCTCAAGAAGAGATATTGCTTATTTTGGATGGCCATGCAAGCCATGAGACTACTGATTTTATATTTACATGCTTCCAGAATAACGTCAATTTGCTTTTCCTACCACCTCATACATCTCACGTCCTCTAGCCCCTCGATCAGTCCGTCTTTGGTCCTCTCAAAGCTATATATCGGAAAGAGCTTGGAATAGTTGCGGAATGGGATGTCGGTAGCTTAAAATCTAATCAGAAAATAGCAAATGAAAATTCACCAGTCCTTTTGTTGACCCCAAGAAAGAGTGATGAACTTCGGGGTTATTTGAAATTATTAAACGAGGGTAAGTATGACCAGAATACTCGGCGCCTAACTTTTCGGATAATTCAAAAAAAGCTTCGCTGAAAAGAACTGCCAAGTAGCAGCAGCCCAAAAAAATTGAGGTACTTAAGTCACAGGTCAAGACGCCGCACCCAACGATTCAAAGAGTTCGAGAAAAATGGGAATATAACCATTCGGATTTATGTGGTCCTTGTGCTAATCCTTATGGAAATTCATACAACTATATCTGTTTCGTTGATGATGCGACCCGCCACGCGTCCGTTCAAATTCTGAAAAATAAATCTGATGCCGCACAAACTATTATCGAATTGATATTTAATTTGGAAAAGCAGTATGGTCGCAGACCTAAACCATTTTGAACAGACAATAGTGGAGAATACACAAATTCCACACTCTACAATTTCTTTGCTCAGCAGGGAATCTGTCATCGCTTGACTCCACCATATTCTCCAAAAATAAATTGTGTCGCTGAATGATTAAATCGCTCTATCGGCGAAGGGAAACAAGCAATGTTACTTTCATTTAAAGATAAGCGTCTATAGGCTGAGGCAGTACTTACACCAAAAACCGTTTATCTCATACTTTGTAAATGGACAGACACCACATGAGGCCTTCCATAAAATTCAGCCGTCCATTAAACACCTTCAACCCTTCAGAAGAAAATGTATTGTGCGCATATCCTCGGCTAGGCGGCTAGCAGGGAATAAGCTTTTTCCAAGGGCGGAGAAAGGAAAGTTAGTTGGATACACTAAGTAAATCATCAGTTTGGAGTATTTTTGCCAGAAAAAAAGCACACCATAATATCTGCAGATGTTAAGTTTCTCAGGTTGACTGAAAATTTTATACCATTTAGTTGCTTTATCCCATTTTGATCCCCGTATTTTCATCTATTGCACAGGAAAATTTGATCATAGCGGTCTATGTGGGTAACATATTACTATTCGGAGATAAGGGAGACCTAATGGAACAAATAGTATCCCATTACAGTTCAGGATTTCAAGTCAACAATTCGTGAACTCTTCATTGGTTACTCGGTATTCAAATCGAGCACTCTAAAACAAGTATCATACTCTCTCAGCCTGCATTTATTTATAAGATACTTGAAAAATTTGGCATGAGACTGCAACTCGGTGACTTCTCCCATTGAATATAACCAAAAATTGCTAGCAGCTGTAAGTGGAGAAACTAGGGCTAATGCAACTTCATATCAGCAAATTATAGGATCAAACATGAATGTGGTATCGAAAACGAGGCCTGACCTCGCGTATACATGTACCATCTAACACCTCTCGTAATATAACTCCGATCTATCAACATCTCATCCATGAGCAGTACTTGCCATATCTCAAAGGGACAAGGGAACTTTAACTTACTTCTAGGTTAGAATTCCCCCTTATACTTAATGGATACTGTAATGCATCTTACGGAAATTTTCTTGATACTCGTCGAAGCTTTGGAGGATATCTTTTTCAACTGGGAGAATCCACTTTCAGTTGGAAATCACGGAGACAACGCAATATTGCTCTCTCTACTTGCGAAGCTGAATACATGGCGCTGGCATTGGCATCAAAATATTTTACATGGATTGTAAGCGCTACTCTGTAACTTATTGGAAAAGGTAATATCTATACTAGGCTTTCGACTGACAACAATTGAACAACAAATTTGCTATTAATCTCGCTCATCATCCAAAATTGAATGATGCCACCAAGCACATCGGTATTGCTTATCATTTTACAAGATAGCTTGTTTTGGATGGATCGTTGACGTTAGTACATGTACCTCCTGATCAAAATCTTGCGGATATTTATACAAAGGTGTGCCTAGTCCCAGATTGCAACAATTGAGAAGGGATATTGAAATTAGTGACTTTAATTATACAGACAATCAAAGCGCTATAGGACATGCCAACTATCCAAGTGCATACTGTTGTTAGCCACACGAATTAATTATACAGAAGATACTTCGCTAGGGTGGATGTGTACGGATCACTAGGTTCAGCCCCTACGCACAACAGGTGTAGGAATGTTTACTGTTTTCTGATCGATAAAATGATGGTCCAGGCCAATTTAACGCTTATATGTAGTTACATGTAGTACTCTGAGCGTTCCAATCGACGTCCACTTGTGATACATTTCTACCACGGCTTACATCTTGAAACTTGATCCACTTTTATTTTTTTACAATACATACACACATATCTATACAAAAAGTGTATTTATGTAAATCATGGTGATAGACTAATAATCGTTACCGATGCGGTAGTGATGTCGTCGTGAGCCAAGACTTCAAAGACTTACATACACCCAATCCTTGAAAGGAGGTTCAAATGACGTCGCTACTATTTAGAAAGCTCCAATCTCGTCTACATACACATGTAGTTTGTTCTAAATCTCGCCGATCAACGAATGAATCTGGAAATCAAGGCTGACAAAATGATAGACCGTGGTACAAGACACGGAGTAAATCTAAACTTAAGAAGTCTGCTCCCAGAGACAAACATATCAAAGAAAGTTTAGAGTGAGAAAAGATGATGATCAATTCTATATATGCGTATACCCAAGACCAGAACCTTATCCTTTACCAGTCAGACTTATTACATTCACATGCCATACTTGAAGAGCGACTTGCACCTGTCTGTGCTTCCATTCAACAAAATATTTACTCATTCTGCTTTGAATTTTTCAAGTATTGCTAGTCATAGCAGGTGGATCAGTCCATTGATATGCTAAGAGTAACAATACCTAAATAACAATTTTCGAAAACTCACAAAGGGGCGTATAATTAGTATTATAATACCAAATACATCTACATGCTTCATTGATATTTTTACGTCCTATTGCAAGTTAGAAGACTTGGCTGAACCAGACGTTATTGGCTTTTTCTTTATCTGGGAATCATTCAAGTTCGTACATCCAATTCCTTCCTTCATACTGGTGCATACACATGTACTGTTAGAAATCCGACTCATTTGAATCGTGACTGCTCAACTTCTAAATAATGACACATCTTCCACTGGAGATTCTGATTATGATATGCGATCATCTTCAAAATCTTCGAGACTTCCAAGCCCTTTTCGCACTTGCGCTGTCTGGAAAGCTTTTAACAAAAATTGCACTCCAAAGGCTATATCGGTATTAAAATTTCTATTCCTTATACTTTAGAGATCAATTATTAACAACTCGTAGAATTCACACAGAATCTGAGGTATTTGGTCGCGCAGATCATAAAAAAGAAGGTTTCGGTACCCCTGCACGTCCCGGTTGTCGCTATAGGGCGGTAGAAGACACTTTAAGATATCGTTCGTATATCCGAAAGCAATATTTTCCACGACGGAAGATACTGTGGAAAAGTATAATTTTTTCAGGTTTTGGTAATACTGCGTTCCCGTATTGCCTCTACATTCGATCTCTCAATCTCAACTTTCAAGATTTCAAAATATATGCCAATTTCTGTCATGACACCCATCCAGATACTCTCTATGCGGCAGAAATGAAGGGACTTGTCACATACAAAGATTATTGCTATGTACCAAATAGTTGTCTTAATTTTATTGATTTTTACAAGACAAGCGAGCTCATCCAGGATTTTCTATTAACTTACATCTGCGAAGCATCCAAAAACTTCGGAACCAAAGTACAACTTGAAAGCCTTACGTGGCATGGTGATGCTAAATTGTTAACGAAATGGATAAGTCACTTTCCGAAACTTAAAGCCTTGGCAATTTCTTCAGGGGCATCCAATTTGGAAGATCTTGCTGAAGCAATCTCGTACAATTGTCTCGAGTTTCAATCTTTGAGAGTGATAGTAGAAAGCTGGTCGAATAGAGAAAAAGCAGACTCAATAATTGCTCAATTCTTGAGCGGATTGAATCAAGATACTCTTCAAAAATTTACCACAGTTATCGATGACAACTACAACAACTTTTCCTTCGGGCCCCGGACGCTTTACGCTTTGAATCATCACATCAAGTCATTAACGAGCTTAAAGTTTTGCCACCTAAGTCCAGATACAACTGAGAATTTATATCTTCTTTATGAGTGCAAGGGTCTTATTTCACTCCAGTTTTCGCTCTCCCATCTCGATAGACTAGAACTTACAGACAATGAACTATTCCAGGATATTATTGAGTGGATATGCAGCTGTCGCGGCTTGCGTGAGCTTTCAGTCGGAGATTCTTTGGATGGAACGTCCATTGTTACTCGAGTGTGTAAAAAGAAAAGAATCCATCTTCAAAAGATTGAAGTTACAGCAATGGCGTTTCTCGATAGCGATGACTTTTTCAGCGTTCTACCATATCATAATTCCTCGATAGAATACCTACGGATTGGAGGAAACGTCACAACATGTGAAAAGATAGCCTCGAGAAATTTACGAAGCGCCATACCTCATATGAAAAATCTCAAGTACTTGGACATCAGTACGTTTTGTAGCAATCGCAGTCATGGCGCCGGTTATGATTTGGTTACCATTATTACTGTGGTAAAAGATCTGTCTAAGCTGGAAGAACTTGTCTTCTGGTGCACAAACACATCCGACAGACTTTGGCCTACTTTAACAAACCTCCGTCATCTTAAAATTCTCAAAATTAATGGAATCTCAGAATTTACATTTGAAGGAATTCTGAAATATATTGTTAGCCTACACGATACAAACAAAGGGCTAGATATGTCGGTAATGATACGGGATGGTGTGAGATCAATGGACAAGATGACGAGAAAGTTTATTCGACATATCATCCGTGATAGAGTTGGTGGTAATTTTGAGCTGGAATACTTTTAGATACATGAATATGGAGTTTTATCGCTCTCTTGTAATCATTAATGCTTTGTAACTGGGATAATTTTGAGCGAAGTTTTAGTGCTCTACGTGTACCTCTAATGTAGTTATCTCATAATAGACTTAAATTTCTACAGCACGTTGGTTGTTTCTCAAATATGCGTTTCTCACGAGAATATCGGGAAAACCCCAAGTTCAAACCATTACAACTTTTTCTCCAATCGTTTCAATCGAAATTGACCATATGAAACTTGTACACTGCTTATTATCATCAAGGTCACTTTCTATAGCCGCGAGTTCCCTCACGACGCAACCATTTCCCTTTCCCCGGCTTGGAATGGCTATGCATAGCAGATGAGGCTGATTTGTCGCTGCAGACGGACGGGGATCAATTCAATTATCATCGTAGGAATGGCTTGATTATCGGTGATGACATCTACAGTACCAGCCCTCAGTAATCAGTGGGCATTGTTCTCGGGTGTGCGGCGAGTGCCCGCACGTGACGAGCGGTGTCTTACCTACGCTTGGACTGGCGCTAGGCACGCGAATTCAAGGAACTCGATCTCCGCGACGGCGCACGGCACGTGTTGGCAACCATTCGCAACGTCCTCAGCCTAGTTTGCAACATTTGCATGAAATCACTGTCTGAATATTGTCATTGGGGTACCAGATTATGATCTGACTCTATTTGTCGAGATACGTATTGTTATCAGGAAACTCTCATAGAAAAGGCGAGGTACAGATTTACAGGAATTAATTGTGCATTACACAGTGATACACACACTTACCTTTGTGTCATACCGTGAGTTTCGATGGTTGTCCGTGGAAGACCCGATGATTTGTTGGTGAGGACTGTTTCTTGCTTTGAAATCAGCGATCATTATGCTATTATCTTTCATGGACTGACTGCCTGGTGCACGACACGGAACCGTATCGAAGATTGACCAGGCGATACTCTTGATTGGTAAGCCCGTCATACAAGGGTAGGTAGGTCGTCGAGGTAAATGAGACGTTCTGTGGTTCCCAAGGTTTACAGGAGCTTGCCCAGGGAGTCAGTATCTAATGCACCATCTTCATGTCCATCTCTTCTCTAGTGAAGACAATTTGTGACATGTTTCTACACGTCTGTCAGAATATCTCATTGCCATATGTAGGATAGTCACAGGTTCAGCCGGCAGTCCTATGTCTGTCTGGATACTAAGCCAATTCGCCCTATCCACTCTCAAAGTAAATTTCCATCTCTTTTAGTCGTTCCAAAATTACTCGCACTTTTTGACTATGGTGCCCCTCGGCTAGACCCGCTATTTTTCGGGTATACATGTACATGTATATGGTCCGTGCGGGCCCACTATCGCCAAATCTCGCGATGAAATATCGTAATAAGAGCAGAAAGTACATGCACGTGAGACCCATGTAATATCGTACGTAATAAGTATATGTTTGAATGAGAAGGAAAGTGTGGCAGGACTCAACTATGGATATAAATATAAAATGAGATGTTCCTATCTACTATTGACTCACCCGTCCGCCTGGCGGTTGTTAACTACCACTTTGACTAAAAAATCGTTTGTATTGTGACATATTGGGGGCCAATTTTTTGAGCCCCACTCAAAATATCGGAGATTACCCAAATTTTAAACCATTTCAACTTTCTCTAAACTCGATAAAATCAAAATCGGAGAAATAGTTTTTGTATCTTAGCTTCTTTCGCATTAAACTTCTTTGTTCGATTTTGATTTAAATAGATGTTGATGGTGCTGGACTTGTTGGCGCGTAGGGCTAAACACTTGTGTGTTTAGTCGAGGGGCACCACATACTCATTTTGGTACCACCAGTGAACATTAACATATGTTCCATGTAAGTATGGCAGAGTTCATCAAGATATGCAGCGTTGGGAGGTCGCCGGTGCGCTGGCAAGACTGAAAGAAGAAACCATCTATACCTTGTGAGAAATCCGGTATTCCATTCTTCATCTTAATTTTATAGAGGGTCGCTACATCATCTAGTTTATTGAAATATTTAATCTTGGTCAAGTTGCAAAAAGTGTCATTTCTGAGTGAGTGAGAATATCTATAATCCTCGTTTTCGAGCAAATAGAGTTGGTGCACCTGCTCCAGACTTACTTGCTTTGATGTAACCTCTATACAATAAGTCGTCAAGGATTCTGCATAGAATAAAAAGCTCTTCTCTTGAAAGGTCATACTGTAAGGAACCAAACAGGATCTGCATGTCTCTTCCTTGGCTATCACTTTTTCACTTTCTTTTCTTTGATGCTTCATCTCCACGCAATGCGGAAGCAACTTAGCTGCATTCTTGGGCTTCTGTAGAGCAGATAAATCGGAATTTAGCTAGGATTGTTGCTTCCAACACTTTATTCGACTCGATAACTTAAGCAATTTATCAATATCCTGGATGCCTGCGCTTGAAATTCGCTTTACCGATGTCATGGATATGGAATTATTGACTAAACTGGCCGACTATAGTTTGTCCATAAATAACTCCTGGTTCATTGCCCATGGTCCGAATCCACTGATTTCCACTTCTGCATACGTGACTCCCTGAATCTGCGCTACGTAAGCGAGAGTGAGAAGCGAGTTTTTCAGAAAGATAATGAGCCTCTTGAAAGCAATGAAACGAAGAGGGAAAAGTTGACCATCGAGCAATTGCAATCAACAGCGGACCTCTGAAATTTCATTGCTAAGATGGTAGAGCCTTAACCCAAAATAGAATGAAAAACAGTTTAACTTCAAGTACTTCAAGTACTTGTTCACGCTCTTTCATTTATCGAAATGCCGAGAGCTTTGAAAAGCGTCATGCAGAAATCCGAGTCTATTACCGTTGAAATAACTGTTTCTTCTTGCGCATTAACCAGGATTGGTGTAGGCTAATTTTAGGCTCATTTCGTTGGAATTCTTATAAAGAAACCAATGTATTTAATTATGAGGTACTGTCTTGTAGAAAAGAGAAGATGCCTTGACCTTATCGTTTCTACGTGCGTATTGTTTTTAATGTTTCCATTTCCATATCTTCTGCAAGTTATCTAATTCAATTTAATATCCAACTTGAGACTTTCCGACAATTACCTATTCTTGAGCTAAAGACAAATCAAGGTTCATGACACTCAAATTGATGCTGAGATTGGTACTGTGGTTATCAGATGTTCCAAAGAGAATAAATTAAAGCAGCTTAACGTGAGAAACGCAAAAACTTTCTGAGGTAATCAAAGGAAAGCAGAAGGCTTTGGACGCTGAAGCTAAATTGTGATGATGATGAAAATAATAACTCCATACTTGACTCTAGAGCTCAGTTCTCTTAGAGACGACTTAAACGACCAAAGGTGTAAGCAGGGTTCAAAATTCCTCCCTCTAGATTTGACATCAAGGCAAGATGCTAAACGTATAGGCGAAAGTCTCGAAACTCATTGATGTACGAAATACGAGAGTTGAGCTTTGTACTGAGCCAGTAAAGTGTAATTGTCCTTTCAAAATGGTGACTATTTATAAGATTAGCCAGAATGATATCAAACGTAGAATGGCTTAAGGATCTTCCCGGTAAGTAATTGTCCTATCAATGTAAGTGAATCTCTTTTTAAGTTCTGAGCGATCACTCTTCTAACGACAAATTTCATCATGAACTTTGAATTCAATGATAAGCAAATTGAAATAGAAAAAGGGAATTATTGTTTTCCCTCATTGAATGTTCGAGCCTGGTCCTGTAGGAAACCATCGAGAGGTCTACACGATCGTTTGTCGTGATGAGGCGTTGATTGGTTCCCCTCCCGTCTCCGCACTTCCTTCCGTTCGGAGCAAAAGACATTTTGCCGTGCGCGGGCTGCCTGGCCTGATGCTCTGGGCGTGACAACAAAAGAATTTCCATAGCTGTTGACTGCTGTGATCAACATGCAGCGTACGGAGGGGGGACATCAGGAAAGGGTGGTCTTGAGTTGTTGGAGCGGGGTTTCGTACTTCAGGTCGCCGAGGGTCGACTTTGGGACAAACTGTAGTTCCAGCGTGTCGTGACTGCCCTATGTGGAAATTAATCACCGACGGACGGATGACGGACGCAAGGTCCGACCGCTCGGGTCGTTGTTGAAGCAATTCATAAAGCTCTACGTCCCTTCAATACCGATCAAAGAGTCCGAGCTATATATCCCACCACCCAATCTATCTGTAGACACATGTATCAAACCTGCATCGTCCCCAGTGGTGGACGGATGGTTGGTTAAATGACTTCGCATAGACGCATTTGACACGTTGCGCTGATGATTGATTGATGGTTCTATATATAGATCGCTTATTTTTATCGCTGGGCGCTTAACTTTTGATCAAACGGGGTACGATGCAATGCGTAGAGCAGCGAATGAAGACACCACAAAATAGACATCACATAGTGCAGCCACTAAGAAATAATAAGTTCATTCTATCAAAGAAGCGAGATACACGGTGATTTTGAAAGAACTTGAGCGTGATTCCGGGAATAAGAGGATGAAGGCACGTATCACAATGAGACAGAATCGAATGTAAAATCGAAACAAATTGAAGATTTGAATTGAATAGCTTATTACGATTTATTTCTCAGGCCTTCTTTTTATGTAGCCTTAAATAGGTGTGTGGGCGCAGTGCAGTGCAATGCAAGCCGGTCACTTGCATCTCATTGATATTCGATAGGTTCCTGTTAGTATGCACAATATGGGTCAGTAACATGGCCACCCCTTTGATGGTTTTTACGAATGAAACGATGAGAAGCATACAAAGTAAAATTACTTACATTTGGATGGGAGGGGTGAGAAAAAGACTTAAATAGACATGATTGAATACTAGATTGCCTTTGGTCAGAAAATAACCAAGCGTATACATCTGTATCAAACAAAAGCATCATTTGCGAAGAATCAAGTCACTTTTCATTATGTCAGTCTTAAATTTAAAATTACCTGAACTACCACCAGAAATTTTGGTCTTAGTATGTGATCAACTGGAGTATCAACGAGATTTCAAAACACTACTCGCTTGTGCGAGGACGGGCAGGTTTCTGGGTGAAGCTGCGCTGCAAAGGCTATATCGGTAACTGGATTTCTAATCCCTTTTTTAGAATTAGTGATAATTAACAACAATTAGTATTTACCCACATTCGACGATATTCGGTCGGGTAGGCAGAATCAAAGAAAACTTCGGCTGTCCTAGGTGTATTGATTATCCCATAAAAATTGTGGACTCCCAATTAGACTCTCGCTATTTTCCCTCGCCAGGAACACTTCCACAGCGGAAAAAGCTCTTAAAAACTATTCTTTCTTCAAGTATTGGTAAAACTGTGTATCCGTACAGTCTTTACCTTCAATCTCTCGATTTGAGGTTGTCATATTTCAGAGGATCTACATGCTCCTATGAGTCTTATGTAGACATTTTCTTCGAGCCAGAACTAACGAAACTTGCTGTATTTAAAGACAAAAAGAATAACTACAATACGCAAGTAGCTTATTTGAAACGTGAAAGACAGATTGATGTGCTCAAAACTAGCGAGCTCATCGGGGAGACTGTGTTATTTTTTATCAGCGAAGAGGCCAAACGTATCAGGATGATACCTAATTTAAAGCGACTAACATGGCACAACGATGGCGCAACCTTAACAAAGTGGATAAGTCAGCTGCCGAATCTGAAGAGTTTGGCAATCTCGTCCAAAAATTCGTCAAATCTACAAGATCTAGCAAAAGCAATCTCAGATCATTGTCCTAAATTTGAAGAGTTGAGTGTGATAGTAAATTTTCAAACCAGTGACGAGTATCAAGATGAAATACTCAGTCAATTCTTGCGAGGATTGAAGCGAAACACTCTCAGGAAATTTGTTGCATTCTCTGGAGACTTCACCTTACACAGAATCACTACTGGAATGGAAACACTTCTCTCTCTCAACCATCATGCCGATTCATTAACGACTTTGAAATTTGGCTGTCTGGACCTGAGCACTCTTCGGAAATTGCCTCTCCTTCGTACCAACAAGGGTCTTACCTCACTTCAGCTTTCATTCTCTGATAGAGAGGAATTACAAGTACTGGATCAAGATTTATTCGAGGCATGTGTTGGCTGGGTCTATAGCTGTCATAGCTTATGTGAGCTTTCAGTGGGGCATTCATTGGATGGAACAGCCATTGCATCTCGGATATGTGGTAGTAATTGGATCCGGCTCCAAAAGCTTGAAATCCTTCGGTTAAAATTTACCGAAAGTGAGGAATTTTTCAGGTCTCTACGACTTCATACCACACTGGAGTATTTACATCTTGAAGGAGATATTAAATCTCATTGTCGAATTGCATCGAAAAATTTACTTGAGACCATACCCCACCTAACGAATCTCAAGTTTTTGGATATAACTACATCCCGTGATAATCGTATGATGAGTGGCGGATATTCTTTACGCATGATTACTGCTTTGGTGAAAAACCTTTCCAAGTTGGAAGAGTTCACCTTCAGTTGTACAAATATAACAGACGATATATGGCCCATAATGACGAAACTTCGTCATTTACGAGCTCTTAATATTCTTGGCCCCTCGAAATTTACCTATGAAGGTATTCTTGCGTATATTAATTCTCTGTATGATACCAACAAAGGTTTAGAACTATTGGTAATGACCCATAAGAGTTATATCGGCTTGGAAGATATAATAACCATTCGAAATTTTATTCATTACAAAGTCGGTGGTAACTTTCAGATGAGAGATTTTCCGACAAGATATTCTTAGAACGAGTTTATAGAACGTTATTTCCATGGCGATTCGACAGCAGTTGGCTGTTTGTAATTTGGATAACTCTGCAAATCGCCCTCTTGCAAGTTCTCCGTCTTTCTAATTATTTTATTAAAACATTGCTAGACAAAGAATAAATCCACAAATTGAGATTAATTGATTATTTTATGATCTTGCCATAACGAGATTTTTGTTCATTATGATGTTTTCGTTCGGCAAAATCTATTCATCAAAAAGTAGCTTTGGAAAACGTTTTATGTTGAGTGTGAGGATGACTAGTTTAATTAATAAATTATAACACGGCATATTGAATTTTTGTATAATAATTCGCTTGGAAAGCTTCATAGATAGTTTTCCGGAAATGAGCTAGCGAGTTAGCTTAATAAGAATGGAAGCGAAAATTCTTCGTCTTAAAAGTCCAGTTTTTATAAGGATAGTACATGGGGGTGCAAATCGTTGATTACCTATCCTCGAGTGCCATTGCGCCATTAAACGCTATGTCCTACAGCTAGCAGAAAATAACAGGGCTTTATCTTGTACTATAGTTGAATAATTTAAAGAATTTTCAGCAAGGAGGTAAATTGTCGATAAATTGAGTGTAGTGATTGTTTTTGAACGTATCTCTGATAATCCAGGGGAGGAGATCTGACGAATTTTCAACAGCCTTTAGTTTAGTTTTAGTACATAACTATTCTTGAATTTTCACTTTCTCATCTTTTTGTATTTGACTTTATCTGCTGTAATTGATTTAGAGTTCGTGCTTGCCATCCCGTAGTTTTAAGGCCCATGAGAATCAACCTTAATTGCTCAACGGAGTATGATCTTCGATCATGGACAATTATCACACCCCCTGGGTAAATTTTGCTGAGGACATGAGCAGCATTAATTTTCGGATAAGGGATCTGGGGGTCATGTGGATAGATGCTCCCCAGGGCAATCTTATACCCAATGCTCTGAAGCAACTCAATCATCGATTTATTAAACCATCCACTTCCAGGGCGAAACCATTTACTTCCGTCCACATTTGATGGCAATATAGCTTCGATTTTTCTAATCTGGGATTCGAGTTCTATCAATGGAAGTTTAAAACTTGGCTCATCTGCCCAGCCATGAATGCCGATCTCATGGCCTTCGTCATGAATTCTTTGTATTAGATGTGGGTAAGCGGAGATTTGATTCCCAATGATAAAAAATGTCGCCTTGGCATCATAAGCATCGAGAAGATCCAGGATCTCTGCCGTGGTAGATGAAGGCGCATCATCCAAAGTGAGAGCCACAACTTTGGACGCCGAGGGCAATGGAAAATGAAAGACAACCTGGGGAAATTTCCATTGCATGTAGGCGATGATGATTTGTGGAGGTCTATAGACAACGTAGCCAAGGAAAATAAATAGCAGTAAGAGCGTGATGAAGCTGAGCAGAAGTAGCGTACTCATTTTGAAGGGCAAAGACGACCTGCTGCCAGGATAGTCAACTTCAGCGCTGCCAGACCGTTGTCCCTCCTCGTCATCGATTTTAACGTGTTTCGTTGACTGTCGTTGCTGTAGAAAAACCAATCGATAGATAGTAGACCAAACAGAAATAGTGCTTAGATGCCGTGCGCGTCGGAGAAGTCCTGTCAAACGCATTTAAGTCCTCAGTTATGGCCGCTATGGCATGCACTGCATATCAGTAACTCGAATAAGTTGACCAGGAAAGAAACAAAGTCTCATCTGTTCTCCAAATAATTCGACAAGGTCAGTGCATAGGACGATAATTCACGGGATATTTTGAGGTACGATGGTACCGACAACATTTTGGACTGCATTTATACGAATAGCAACCAAAAAACGTTCCCACAAGCCTAGAAAGGCATACTATTGAATTCTACTGTCCATTCGCATTCATAACAAACCTCCCTCCCCCTCCTCCTTCACTACCCCCCCTCCTATATCTCACTCCGCTCGGATGGGCGGAGAGGAGTCGTTAGAGATCCTTCTCACATCCACCTTCGCTGCCACCTCTAGGACTGAAGAAGCTACTTTTCTCTTCCAAAACATTGCAAGCATCTTGGACGATGCAAATTGTGGTAAAAGCTTGCCCCAGAACCTGCAAAAACCCTTTCGTAACTTTATCGCGGATCTTAATACGGTGGCGCGCCGGCACTTCGAGGCATACCCAAGCCTCACCCGCTATACTCGTCTACTGCAATTGCTTATCAAGTAGCTCCCACCCCTACTACTAATAAAGTACCTAATACAACACCATTGGTTGCTCTCCCTTGTAACTCCCGCGCGGCTGCAATTTCGGCACCACAAAAGTAGCAGTATCGTCGGCCTCCAAAGCTCACTGCCCAAGCTCAGGCTAAACCTATCCGAGAAGATATTCGTCTCCTAGCTCGAGTATCACCTGGTCATCCAGTCTTAAGCATGTCACCTTATGCAGTGATACAACAGTTAAACAACTTCCTACAAGAAAAACTCGTTAAAGAAGTACGGTACACCAAAACCGGATTTGCAATCTGCCCCTTCTCTAGCACAGCACAAGATTCTTTAGGAGCTCGTATGGGTGACCTAGAAGCATATCTGTCTACGCAGGGTATTTGTAATGTGGAAAAGCCTACAAACCTTGCCGCTTACTTACTCTCCGGGATCCCCCGCTCGTATGCTGGATTCAACGGCACTTCAATGGAAATGATAAACATATCTGCTGCAAATGTGGTGGAGGCCCTGCTGGACCTTACCAACGTTGCACCATCAAAGTTTATCGAACCACTAGGCTCCAACACCGCTGAGTTTTATATCCAGAAACACTGGATAGTTCTGTACCCTGAAGGATCCGCATTAGCCAAGAGCCTTCCACTTTTTGGGGTGCGAGTTCACGCCAAAAAAACTGTCAAAAAAAGTAAAAATTTCTCAGTGTGGAAAATGCTACGGGTGGCACAATTAACGTGCTTGCGGGCGCTTGCCTTGCTGCAGGCTATGCGGCTCAACCCAGCACAAAGAAAGTGAGCATACCTCTTGTGACACAGCCAGAGCTCATCTTTGCCCACCAAGATGTGTAAACTGCCATGGTCCTCATCTAGCCGATTCTTTAGAATGCCTTATCCGGCCAAAGAAAGACCAATCAATGCCCACCAAAACAGAGATCGCCCAAATTTGGCAAGCTGCCTCAGCTGCTAGACTCAGACTGAAGGCAGTACACTGCAATTTCATCATCCTGCAAACAAATATCAAATCGCCGGATAACATGGAAGTTGTCCCAAACACCCCGACTGAGGTAAGAAGGCTTTTTGAGGAATCTGATATTCCGAACAATTAATAGATTCTCAGCCCTTTCGAACGACAGCCGCGAAAACCGCTCAACTAGCTCACTAACTATGAGTCAATGGGTAATAAATCCTCACAAATGAAAATCCTCTCTGTCAATGTAGGTCGTTCCTCGTCAGCGCACGAGATCGCCTTACAAATCGCCTTTAACACACATATGGACCTCTTGCTGGTGCAAGAACCGTATATTCATAAAGATTTAACACGCAGAATAACGTGCACACACCCCTCGTTTGAATGTTTTTCCCCAGTTGATGACTGGTCCTTCAGGCCACGTGTTTTAACATACTCCAAAAAAGGAAATGAGCTAAATTATACTCAACATCGACCTTTTTCACCTACAAACCCTGGTAGCGGAGATATTTTATTTCTCTCCCTAAGTGCCCCCAATGACTCAGACGTCTTAGTAGTTAATATGTACAATGCCCCACCTGGAGCTATTAATGTGATTTTAATCTCAATCATCAAGATTGGCACTCTTCATTCCCTGGTTTTCCCTCCGCACAGTTTCATTTGCTCACAACCTGGCTCGAAAGTAGAGGCCTCTCATTTATCTCCGAAATCAATAAACCAACACATAACAGAGGGAATGTTCTAGACCTCTGCTTTGCCTCCGACTCGCTAGTTAGCAAAGGAGCTATTGCTACTGTTCAAAAAGAGCTTGACATTACATCCGATCACTTACCTCTTCGCATAACCGTTCCTTATAGGTTGCGTGCAACCCCAAAACTCCGCTTTGCTACTCTAGATGAAGAGCGCTTTCTATCTCTGCTTAGCTCAAAGCTAGCAGATTTGGCACACTACAACCCCTCTCCCTCTAGCCGTGATAAAAGGGCCGAAAAGATAGTGCAGATTTTGTACAGCTCATACGAGGGTTCGGCAAAGAAATCTCTCCCCCATACCATTGGTAAGCCCTGGTGGGATCAAAGCTGTAAAGATGCACGGAAAATGTACCGGGAGATTTCTCGTGTCAGAAGCCCCTCAGCGGAAAAAAAGGCATTTAGGAAAGCTGTAAGGAAAGCCAAGAGCAGCTACTATCGGAAAAAACTAGAGGAAGCTAGTAACGCTAAAGACGCTTTTGACATTATGAAATGGCATAAATCTAAGCGAAACTTCCGCTCACCTGCTCTACTCAATCCCCTTTCTCCGAATAACCCTCCAGCTAACTCTTTTGAGGATAAAAGAAAAGTCCTTCAAGAGAATCTTTTATGCAACCAATCATCAACGCCAGATATTCCTTTACACTCTCAGTACCAGAAACTGTCCTACCATTTCCTGAGCTTACAGCAATTTAGGTCTCCAAGGCCATACTAGAAGTCGGAAATACTACCCCAGGAATAGATGGAATACCCACAGCAGTCCTATGACTAGCCTGGCCCCACATCTTCACTATTATCTTGGACTTATTTCAAGCTTGCGTGAATCTTGGGCACCACCCACGCTGTTTTTGTACTGCAATTGTAGCTATGATTGCAAAGCCAAATAGAGCAGACATGTCTTTACCAAGGTCTTACAGACCAATAGCTCTCTTATCAGTGCTAGAAAAAGGACTTGAAAGGGGTTTTGCAAGGCGTATGTCATGGATAGCCATCAAACATAAAGTCTTAGCTCGACAACAATTTGGAGCACTATCTCTACGTTCGTCAACAGACTTAACTACCTGTCTTACGCATGATGTGGAGACGATCTTAGCTAAAGGTCTAACAGCGACAGTTGC
>JAATOF010005512.1:0-15425 GCA_013170925.1 Podosphaera leucotricha
CGTTTTCAGCCGGCACCGCGTGAAGATGAAGAGTTCGATTTTGCCAGCCATACTCATTGGAATAATGAGAGCTAAGTCATCACGTATCCACGTGACGAAATACAGTCGAGCAGCTTAGTCATCCTCTAAAAGTCTAAAAGTACTTGAGCAGAATAGTATCGTAGCAGGTCTCTGATGGACGAGGCTATACAGATTTTATTTTAAAATTAGGGAAAATATAGAAAGATGAATGTTAGCTTATATAATAATTGCAATCCGGTCTCGAAATTCTCAATTCCGGAGCTTTACGTTTCCACTCATAGCTTGGGCTTTGGCAATATTTGACTTAGTTTCAAGGGATTCGGTAGCCGTGTTGCCATGCCTTGTCTACGTGCAATTTAAACGGGTATTTGCGTTTTCATGGGAGTATCCTTATTGTTAAGCTGTTTCCCGCACAATTTCGCCCACTCACTTGTTTGATGGACATTGTGAGTCAATTACCTAGTCCTCGGGGTTAGATATGACTTTTACTTTGGCTTTAAGTTGTTTGTATGGGCAAATGTAGTTTTCTTTTCTGGTACCACCATATTTCTTAATTGCTTTCTTCTCGGAAGGGATCACTAGCCTGGTTTTCTCCCAAGCTTCTTCTCGACTACTATCATTGAACCTTGTGACCAGCTCTTTATGCCTTTATCTCTTTAATACTTGTATAAAAGAACGTGTGGATGTGATCATTTTTTTATCTTCATTGCTCGTCCTATCGCCACAGATCTAGTGTAGCAAGATTGAATTTCGAGCTATCACTTAAAAAAGCCGCATATCTTTTTCAGCTAGATTGGTGATTTAAGTTGAAAAGAAGACCTATTCAAGTGATAGATATAATTCGAAATTTTATTCTCGGGGTCAAAATAATTAAAGAGATCAGGTATGACAGACCTGTTTAGCTATTTTTAAGATAGCATTGAATCGAGGTGGAGACCCGGGGCTCGAAAGAAATAGTCAGTGCTTTTTAATGGCCCGCTCTCCTTCTGGTGAGATACACTGCTTGTCTCTAAATACGACTGTAGTTGATCGGCTTCTTCTCATGAAATTTGAAAGCCAGACACTAAGCGCTGCATCCAAACTTAGCATAAATTATTGATACTGAAACGTTATTTTAACTTTGTTTTTAGAGTGGCTTCCTTCGTTAACAAGGGATTATAGACTACATGTATGTGAGTCGGGAATGAGTAAATTGTCTCTTAGTTGGTAAGGCGTTCTGTGTTTGAACTCTCGGAAATGAATAGTTTCGTGATGATTGACAAGGGATGGCTGATGGAATAAAAACAAATGCAGATCAGCCGCTGTATTAGGTTAGCGATTTTTGAAGAGAGTTGTGTACATGTATCTCAGAATTGGTCGGTGCTACCCGGAACCTGCAAACACTTAATGACACAGTAATAAAATATACTTAAACTTTAGCATCTGTATTGTGATCCATCATTCTAGAAATGCAATCGAAACCGTTTTTTGGATGCTCCACGATCCTAAACTCTGAAGCGTCTTCGTACACGTTTATCATCTCAACTTTCTTCCCATCCCGTAAAACCAACGGGTAAGTGATGAATAGGCAATAACACCTCTTCCCTGAATCTTTAACTAACATCTAGGATATGAGGATACATGCAGATGTATATATTCTTGAATATCATACAATTAACATTAGTTCAATACCGCACATGATTCGCTTCCATACATGTGGGTGAATTAGTCTTAGACTTAGACAGGATACCGTGGTGTCCCCAAAATCAAGTCTACGATAAAATTCGTCGCCTTGCAATAGCAGGGTATAATCTCGCTTCAGCGATCATACAAGGATCAATTTATGCACTATCATCAGTGATCTTAGGTTTGTGGCAAAAGGGGATAGGAGCACTGTAAAAGGTGTGGCCTGGGTCAGAGAGGAGCCCTAGTGTTATAATAATAGTCTTGGACTCAAGATAGCACGACCAAATAAAACAAACGACAAAATAATAAAACCATAGTGGAACCGTAAAAAGTGGGGTTTCAAAATAAAAATTTAACAAACGTACAACGGTTCAAAGATATATCACGTGGTGACGTTTTTTGGGCTAGGCATTGCGGGACGTTGTGTACATGGGTCAAATCTTCAGTTTAAGGCTACAACACATATGTATATCTTCAAAATTACATTCATCTATCCCAGCGGATACCGAATGCCGCTAGGGATAACAAAACTTCTAATGGCTTCTGTAGGATACTATATGAGATCAGAGAAATTATATATGAAAGTTTAACAGAACACTACACGACCTATTCATGGTCTCGTATGCATGGGTATAAGTATGGGAACCGCCAACCGCAGATCAAAATCTAGTAATACATGACGTAGGTTTGTAAATAAACAAAAGTTAGCACGGTATAGAGCCTTGAATGCCACTTCTTTGCCCTCCGGTATATCTTGTCGAGTTTATCCTAGGCCAAATCTATGATGAGGAAATGAAAAATAAACTGTTCCAACTTGACTTTTCAGATTAGCAAATCTGCTAAGATCGTTTCTATTTCTGTTCTACTTTCCCGAGTCTTCTTTTAGACTGACGATACGATTAAGAACAATTTTTTCATCAGTACTGTCTGAGTCAACAGCCTTGAAAAAGTTAGTGTCCTTCCTGAGAACAAGAAAAAAAATTCTCGACAGCTTACCATATAAGCGACGCGCATGGCCTGGAACCTAATAGATTCCAGACCACCTTTACCTAGCTCTGACTCGCCAGCTGCTTCAGGCCAAGGAGCACGTCTCTTGACTTCATCAAAGCCAGATTCAATCATAGCGTCTGGCCAAATCTTTTCACTGTCGGGGTTGATATCATTAAGGAATCCACCTTCGGCATTATCTGGCTTTTCGCTCTTGAATAGCGAGTTGTGAATACGAACTTCGACGTTCCTCGAGCCTTCCGGAACCCAGTGTATGTAGGTCTTAGCTTTTTTCCCACTCTTATCATAAACTGCTTTTATTTCTTTAACTTTTTCACCAGCTTTGGCAAAGGATAAGGCTTTAACTGGAAATGGGAGATGAAGCAATCCAACTGATTTTCCAGGTGCCAAACGAAAGTAGTCTTTACTATCAACTTCCCTAAAATCGGCTCGTTCAATGTAGACAGTTTTTGTCAATTTTACTTGATGAGAGCCCATTGATGAGCTTTTTGGAGAAAATGGAATCTCTAACGATATTTCTTCGGCATCTTCGATCACAACGGGTATAGGATCAAGAACTAACATTAAACGAGGAACAGTACGCTCGAGATATTTTCTAACTGCCTGATCGAATCGGGACAATTGAATCGTTGTTGGGGCTGTAGTTACTCCAATTTCGTTCACAAATTCCAGGATAGCTCCTGGAGGAACGCCGCGCCTACGGATGGCGATCAGAGTGTAAAGTCGAGGGTCATCCCAGCCGCGAACGTAGTTCTCATTTACTAACTTCATAATTTTTCGTTTAGAGAGCACAGTTCCAGCAATACTAAGACGCCCATACTCTCGTTGCATCGGTTCATAAACTTTAAGTGTTTTATTGAGCCATTCATAAGAGACTCTTGACTGTATGAATTCCGTAGTACAGAGAGAGTGAGTAATCTTTTCAAAACTATCACATAAGCAGTGCGTAAAATCATAGGTTGGATATATTTTCCACTTAGCTCCTGTTCTATGGTGCTCTGCATCAAGGATCCTGTAGGCAGCCAAGTCCCACATTTGTGGATTTCCATCTTCGATATCTTGTTTCATTCGTAGAAAAGCTTCTCTTGATTTATATTTCCCATCGCGCATAGCTCGAAATTCAGCTAGGTTATATTCAATCGACTGATCAGCATGATCACACCGAAAGCGAGGGCCTCGCTCTTCACCACCACGCTGAGCTTTTATTTCGGTCTCTATATGACCAATTAGCTTTTAATAAAAACTCAATAAAAGACGTCATGAGTACCTTCACAGTAGCAGACATAGGCCCTTTCAAGTCTAATCAGCTCCTCAGCTTTTTCGTACAGCTTATCAAAGTTGTCACTGGAGTATGTCACAGCACATGGTTTGAATCCGAGCCACTCCACCAATTCTTTTATGGCGATGAAGTACTTTTCATCTTCTGCCTCTGGGTTTGTATCATCGAACCGGAGATAGCACTCTCCACCATGGAATTTTGCGAATCCAAAATTAACTGCGATAGCTTTTGCGTGTCCGATATGCAAATACCCATTTGGCTCAGGAGGAAATCTTGTTGTGACTGGCTTAATAGGTCTTTCCTTGAAAACCTCGTCAAGCCATCCATGAGCAAACATACTAACAGACTCAGTGTTTGTTGCTTCTTCTGCCTGTTGGTTACTTCTTGGGGCCGTCTTTGGTGCTTTTGGTGGCACATCTTGCTTCGCCTTGACTTGAGCTGCTTTCTTTGCTCGCTTTGCTAAGCGTTTTTTCAACTCGCTTTTTGATACCATGTCCCCTGTCTCCTCATCTAGTTGGAGCTTCATGGTGCCTTCTGTGATTTTTTCTGTCATGATTGACGTGAGGAGAATGGTCACCAAGGAACTCTTTCTTAGGTTTCTGTAAGAAATCAGATTTCTGTTAGAAAGTCACCAATAGTAGCAGCCAGTATGTAATCTTCCACGACCCTGGTGAATGTACACCTCGTAATTGCGCTCGAGTAAGTGATGTATTGACACCAATTAGATCATTAATTTTGAGTAGTAATTGATTTCTTTTTGTTTCCGCTGTTTAGTTTGTGCAAAAAAATTGGGTGGTGATAGAATTGACTCCTGGGTAGTGCCCCGCTATCATTCTCGGTGATTTGAAGTCCAGTTGGGCCGTCGGGATTGTGTATTCTTCTACCTCCTGGATAAGCGTTATTGGTGCAAGACATAAGTTCTGTACATAAATTATCAACATTGATCAAGATTACCCCTAGCTCTAGCAATACAGGGCATTAGGCTCCAAACTTTCAGCTCTACATAAATTAGTCATAGATTAGACTGCTAAAGTTTTGCTAGGTATTTTCTATTAGCTACACTTGACCGTTGGGCGGTTTGTAAAGTGAAGGGAAATCAGTCTAATACTGTCGGTAACTTACGGTACGGTACGTTCACGTATACGAATGATCGGCCACTACGGATACCGAGCTCCGATCTATATTATCCTAATTTAGATTGAGTGACACTGTTCAAAAAACACCAATGATCAAATCATGATTGGACTTTTAGGTCGGATTTTTAGGTTGGATAGTGGAATGGTATACCATCCAGGGCTGTTCTCCCAAGTAGAGTATCAGAAACTGAGGCACATGGCTCAAGTCAAGCAGGACCATTCCACATATCACCCTTGGTCTCTCACACACATGATGAAAATGGAGGTCTACTGGTCGACTAAAGGGGTCTGAAATGCGTTCCCGTTCCCGACTAGACGGACGCTAGAGGGTACTGAAATAACAAAATTAAATGTAGTCCCTAATAAATAGCTGACGTATACCAAGTTTTTCTTTGCCAACAGCGAATTATCATTGTGCACAAAACGATTCCGGAAACACCCAGCTGCTGCGTGGCATTGAGACAGGGCCTAATCCGGGATCGAACCGGAGACCTCTTACAATCGATCATTCAAACCCAAAGCAAGAATTCTACCACTGAACTATCAGGCCATCTGTTGTTAGAGGAAAATATAAATATATAATCTATGATGATATATTTAAACCCAGCCGGACATTTTTTCATTCAGTTTTCCAAGATCAGCGCTACATAGCTCTGTATATTTTTATTCACAATTATACTGAAATACCAATATTGTACACTCATACAAAGACAAACATTGTGGGAACCAGACGCAGACTAGTATCGCATAATAGTTATCGTCGTCAGCTCTGAAAAGAGCGAAAGTGCTGATTGTTCACGATTGAGCACAGACTATCGATCTGAGGGCTGGAAGAGTTCAGTTCTACTACCTAGCGCAGTCATTGAAGACTCTCTCGGAAGTCTACAGAGCCATGATCCAATAAGGTAAGAATTCTATATGTAATGGATAAGACATTAATTACTTTGGTGGGCCTTGTAAGCTCAACTATAGTATAGTCCTCGCGACACAAATATTTATTTAATACAGGGTGAGTTTTAATTACTTATGGACGTGTCAGATAGATTTCTTTTCAGTGCCAGTGCATTACAGTGTTAGTACTCACAGGTTTCTTTAATTACCAACTTTCCAGATCTATCCATAATGTTCTCTATATCTACAAAGCTTTGATTTGGGCCTATCTGGATGCGTTTCCTAGGCCTCGTAGTCTGGGTTTTATCTAGCAAGTGTTTGAGCCTACCAATTTCAGCTTGAAGTGTTGCTTCATTCGCATTGCTGGTAGAAAGCACTTTAACTCGTTATTCGAACGAATTTCGCACCATGCGAAAGGTTTTCTGTCTTCAAAACCCAGTTTCAAGGAGAAATATTCGCTCCCCTGGTTGCCAATTTGGATGATGCTTTCTGTGAACGCTTGATTACGCGCTGACTTAAATGCAACAAATAAATCATACGTGGCTATAGGCATGATTGATACGAATTGTCCTGTTCCACGGATCAAATTTGTGAAGTTTAGGGCACTAGACCTATACGATGAAGTTTCTTCGCAGTGCTCTGAGGCACAACATCCCGCCTGCTTCTCTGGCCCTTTGAAACACGACTTGTTTATCGTACTGGCGCGTAGAGGCGGTCATGGCTTAGCACGACACACCCTCCCGACGACGCTGAGCTCACATGTGCAATCATATTCGTCAAGGATCTCTAAGAACTTTGATCTCGCGCTAAGTTGACGGGATGGATCTGAGTTCTTCGATTCGTACCGGCGGATGTCTACGGTATCATTCTCGCAGGACGTCTCGCCTTCACGTCTTCATGAATGTACCCGGAATATCACGATGTGACGACAGTTTTTGGCTCTATTGAGTTAAAGAATAAATAACATATATTTTACATACAGCCAGTCGTTATGTCATATAGAGTATATCATTGATAGTTATTTTAATTAAAAGTTTCTTGATCCTCCTTCCTTCATCAATGCGTTCCATCCAAGTTCCAACCGCTGCTATATTTCGGGGTACATACGCTTCTAAAAAAGCCCTATTTTCATAAGATAAGCAGCTGAAGTGCGGCATATCTGATATTCATCAATGTCACAAATTTTATGCCGTAAGAGCTGTGTCCCGTACTTTTGACGTCGATGTATCTAGCTTTATCAGATATAGTCTCGTGTTTTTGGGATGCAGTGATATAGGTGTATTCACGAGAAGCAAGTATATCAGGACTAGCCTTATGCACGAGAAGGTGTATTCACGAGAAGCAAGTATATCAGGACTAGCCTTATGCACGAGAAAAATCTGCTTACAACTGAACCTTTGGCCGTTGCTAGCTGTCACACTAAACCTCGCATTAGCTGAAGCAATAAGATCTTGTGTCGCTTAACGATTTCGAATGGTCCAATTGCCCGGCATTTTTTAGGCGTACTGTGTTGTTCAGCTTGAATAATTGAACATTCCTGTATACCCAGTTACTTCTTCAGCATCTATTAAGGTCCCCAAGCGAGTGGGTGTTGAGCGTGGATTAAACTATTGAGCGTCCAGTATAGTTAAGGTTAAGGCTCATCTTTTGCCAGGAATATCTCTAAGATATCATCGTAGCTTTGGAGATAAGCTCTGATTTGAAGGGGCATAATACATTAGTTCCGGCACAAAGTCATGTCGCACGGTCGATAATCCACGGTCATAAGCTAGTTAATTTTTAATGACACAATAAATGGAATTTTGTAATTATTCAAATAACGTTGCGAAACTTATACAAAACGATTTGGGTATATCTCTGAAATGCCTCCATGGACTCCTCTCTAACAACATGGTAAAAAATGTAACTGATAAGCGCCATCAAGAATAGTTTCATGGTGTTACCATTGGTTGGGAAATTGGCCCGTGTAGTCGTACACGATAGAGACAGGTATAAGCTACATTCTTTTCGCTCCAGTTGGACTTAACGCGAACAATTAAGTGATCAGTATCTACACCGAATGCTTTCAGGTCTAGAGGAATTTCATATTTTTGGATGTACCAAATAGGGTTCGACTCATAGACCCATGCCGCAATCCGTACGTAGCCCTTTAGTTTTTCAGTGGGACCAAAGGTTTCTTCAGGAAAGAATTTTTTTGATTCATTTTCAATCACTAACTCCATTTCAGGATCTTCAATTAGTGCAAGAAGCTCAAAGTCTTTAGGAATCGATCCTGGCTCCAAAGAGAGTTTACTGGGAATATGTTCGATGACGACTTCTTCAGGAAATATTTTGTTTCCCAAAATAACTCCAAGACTGGGTCCAAAACCTTTTCCGTCTAGAGCAACACACCAGCACTCGCCTTGCTCGTCCCATTTTGAGAGAGCTGCCTCGGGCCCGAGTGAGGTCGGGACAGGGTTGTTAATCATACTTCTAAAAACTTTTCCGAAATTACTCATTTTGGCATAACTAGGAAAAGCATATGTTGGTGAGGTGGTACGTTTATCAATGAGAGCGCCCATCGTTTTCGAAAAATGATTTATTTTCATTTTGTCATGAGTTATTCCAGTTTGAATATTTTCTTTAGCGGTAGCTTGCAGTTGAGCATCAGGAAAATTTATTTCTTGTTGTCTTGCTTTTGTAATTTCAGACTTCATTTTTCTAAGAATAGAATATTCCAAGTCGGTAAATATTTTATCCTTTTCTCTGGCAATTAAATCAATAATTTCAGATTTAGAGATAATTTTATTATCTTGCAAAAGCTGAGGGAATTGACGCGTTAGGTTTTGGTCATTTAACTGCCTTAGCTTAGCCTCGTTTACCCTTAAAAAATTATCGTCAGGGGTAGGATAGCTAGAAATATTAGATCCTATTTTCCCTCTTTGGCTCGAAGCAAATTCTAGAACAGAGGTTTCAGATTTGATTCTTGACAAAATTTCTTTCCAAAGGTCATCAGAAATCTGAGGTATTCCATTTTCTTTTTTCAGTACAATATTATCTGGTAATATTTGTTGTAGCTTTTTTATTGCACTAAAATCAATACCACTCGTTCTTTTGTCTATAATGGAGATATCGGATTCAAGTTTGCCCACACGTCGTCGTAAAAGAGTTCCTTCATTAGAGAGAAAAATATTCGGTCGATTATCAGGAAGATATGATGCAACTGAAGACAAACTGAGTTTACTCGAAGAAGTATAAAGTAATATCGCCATAAGTGGCGCTCCAATAATTAACCATCTTGAAAGGAAGTATTTGAGCCTGTATTCTTGTCAACCTTGAGATACTTTTCATCGCTGGATACCCGAATATGTACCAGAATATACCATACTTATTAATGATCCGCGTAAAATATTTTGAGTCTGGAGTCTGATGTATAGGTAGTGGCTCAATGACTTGGCGCACTATGATCTCTGGTTCGGGGGGTTCATGTCGGACTTGACACGCAATAGGGTGAGTCGCCTCATCTAAACCTTCTTCCGAGTAATCTGAGAAGTCTTCAGGGATACTAGATTCCGTGAGATCAATGATAAAAGACTCAATACTAGCATCACGGTAAATAGTACTCTCGATACTAAAGCTTCTGTCGGAGATTGATTGGCTATAACTATTCTTCCCTTTGGATGGCGTAGAAGATGAAAGACGAGTTCGAGCACCTTTGCTTAAGTTAGAGGATAAACTGGGTAATCTGACGGAGGGATATTTTATGGAATGGTCTTACTTGGGCTGGAAGCTTTAATCCTGGGATCGAGAATATCATGGAGGACGCTAGCAAGCTTTTCGGAACTTTGAGGCCCTACGATTTTTCTGGGCTGAGCAAGGCTATTCGCACCATAAGCGCAGCTAGGCTTAGTTTCAACCGAGGGCAGAACATGGTTTTCAGGTCGACGGTGAGAGATTTGGGCCGTTGAACTTGAGATCTCAGAAAGAATATCAGGCGGAGAACCTCTACGGCTTTCTGTTGCTCTACTGCCTATACGATTAAGGCGTCGAGATGACATTGTGAGCCAGCTGGTTCATCGGCTAATTGCTGACGTGAAGAGTCGCCCGCGACAACTAAGCTTCGCGTGCTCGTCTTCCTAGTAGTTCTTAGTCTACCAATCTCAAGACTCAAACCTGAACAAAATTTAGCGTAGACAAATTATGGGCTCGAGGAGGTTAACTTTGATTTGCAGCCAGGCCACGCGGCGTCGGGCTGGCTTAAGTCCTGGTACGGAGAGAATTCTGAAATATTTGGTAACCAAAAGAGACTGTATGGCAGACAAATTGATAATCGACTGTCAAGAAGTATTTGAATAATGTATTCAATGAGGATTGGTACAATCAACCGGGTGCGTGAAGACCTTAAGTGTCGAATAAGCCAGTCTACTTGAGGAATTGGGCTGTACGCGTTTTGTGTTCCTCGCGATAAGGGAATGAAGAGGAATAAAGGAAATGTTTTTCATAATGATCTTGCCGTGATATTGTATCTGTAGAAACACTTGGGAATAGACGATTCGTCTGTTTGCAGAGTTGTGATTCAATTGGGATTTCGCCGCAAGCAGAAGTCGGCGATATGAGAAAGAATATGAGATGTTTTCGTAGCGGACGCGCCGCATCATCAGTCTTCCACAGCATCTTGTAGAACGGCATACTATTAGGGAATCTTCTTATAGTTGTAATATAAAGCTTAATCTTGTCGAGTATCTCTGAACCATCAAATCAGAAAATTTCAGGCCATACTAATTAGTTACATGTAGTTAGACGTATTTCTTTCGATGACCCGGAGGCTTCAGCAGTATCTATTAACTCAGACGTCTCAAACTCTAACTCTATTTCTTTATTAAAATATCATTGAGGGGAGCCCCAAAAACATCAAATATGCGAAGTTTTCAATCCGACAAGTATTTTTACGAATCGGCAAATGATTGATATAAGTATTAAAAGTCTTAATAATTCGGGGTATGATATATACATACATTTACTATCGTATCTAGATCAAAGTAGGTCCATCACCATTTCACTGCTGATTCCTTTTATGTGCCTGCCTATCGTACAGTATCTCATTCTCTAAGAATGCAGTGAAGAAACAATAACTTGAAACTAAGACCGCTTTCGGTAATAGAACAAGAGTTAATTACTACTCTACTCAATTCTTCTTGTAAATACGGTAAATACGTGACGGATTATAATTGATTGATTCGGCCAATCTTGCAAAACATGCACTCGTAGCCGCCCTCCTTCTGCACACAAAGCGCCGATAATTTTGGAGATATGTTACTCGAGGTGGGTGCCAAATTTCATCACTCAATGTAACTCTCACCATAAATTGCTGTGATATACCTTATAATTGCTAAAGAGAAGATCAGAAGATCCACTGAAAAAAATGAAAGAATCAAAGATACCGTGTATGTAATTATGAGATATCGAACTAAATATAGTAACCAAAGAACCTCAGCCAATAAGTCAAAGAATTTTTCTGATCGGTAAGACGATCTCGAATGGTATTTGCGAATGCTTTTCACATACGAATATTGTAATTAACAAATTGAGTTGCTCTACAAAGTACACTCTGTCATTCGTGTCTAAGCCTTCAAGCTATGTATATTAGAACGAACCACAAAATTCTATGACTATATGCAAAGAGTTCTTGTTCATCTTTGGGTGAAGTTCAAAAATAAAAAAAATATACGCATAGCTCATTATTTAGATATGCGAAAAACTGAGAGAGATAGCTGTCACGGTTAAAGGCGATTCAACGCTCTCGTGGCGCTATTAAATTCCAAAATAAGTCTCCTAAAGCGCGTACACATATTCATCCAACATCTCTTTCCCCTTGAGCAAACATTCAAGATCTGTTTCCCTTTCCTCGTAGATCTTGTTGTGAGCTTGGATAAGAATCAACAGGAAAAACCCTTCAATAATCATGGTGGTCGTGTTGCAAAGTAACTGGCCCGTTACTGTCCATCCCATACCTGTCGCCGTGGCCAATAATCCCACAACAAGGGCAACAGCGAAAATAGAAGCATACCGATGCCCACACGCATTACTAATAATCAAGGAGATCCGATCGGCGAAACTTAGAGTCGGCGGTAATGGAGCCTTGTTAATGAGTTGAAGCTGCTCGAAGATACGGTTCTCATCATCTGCCAGACCTTCAAACTGAGCTTTAGCATATTTTTCTTCGCGATAATAAAGCGAACGTAATACGAAGCCATCAATGAAGCCTACAAGTCCTGTAAATGTGCCGATGATCAGCCACCAGTTATCTTGGAATTCGAGGTATGGCCCTACGGCGAGCCAGGCGATAGTGAAAAGTACGGAGATCGTGACTCCAAGCCCAGATCCCATAATATCTGCAAAGTTGTCGATATTACGTTCAGTGAATGTCCGGGAAGGAACAGGGATAGTAAAGATGGGATTTGGAGTCCGATCACCAGTGAGCGAACGCAAGCGATCCTCAATCATAGTGTCCATTTTCATTATGTGCTCCAGGCATTTTTCGAGTTTGATTTCTTGATTTTGTTGTAAATTTTGAAGGAAGACTGACGTGAACGTTAGTACAACTGCTGTAGCAGTATTAATATATAATTGCCAAGTATCATTGTAATTCTGCGATGGGCCAACAGCACCCCAGACCCCAATACCAATCCAGTAGAGAATAAATGACCACATTGAGCCTAGAGCACGTGCTACATATTCACATGTTCTGTTCCAAATGTACTCGGTGCGACTAATCTTTTCGGCTGGCGCATCACCAAAACTAGATTGGGTATTGAATCTCTGTAAATCTAATCGCGGACCGACAGGTGTAGTGTTAGAGATATGTGTGAGAAGACGTTCAAAAGTCTGTATTCGAGATCGGAGTTCCGCAATTTTGGTCAGAAGTTCCCGGCTTACATTCTGTTGCTGTCTGATCAGCAGAATATCAGTAACATATACTTGAATTGAACTGGCGTTTTGAAATATAATTTGCCAGGTGTCATCAAAAGCGCAAAAAAAGCCAGCTACAGCCCATATCTGCACTAGTAGAAGTATAACGAGAAATGTTTTTTTGGAGCCACCGATATTGGTAATTTTATCTAATAAATTTGGCTTCTTGAGTGATGAGAGCTCGCTTGGTTCTGATTGACCATTCGCATTGTTAGGTGTCAATGGTTTCTGGAAACCGCTCGGAAGAGGATATCGAGCTCGGCGGATCTTCTCTGTGGTTACCTCTCGGGCTGGAGCGGCGGAAAAGCAAGGTGTGCGTTCGGGAAATATGGCTAGTTTGATTCCTTTTAAGCTCCACTCCATATTGAAGGTGCTCAAACGTTAACGGTTAATAAGGATAATAGAAGATGAGAGCAATAGAAGATGGCCTAGAAGAAAATAACGACAGACAATATTAACGATAGTGATTGTAAAAAGAGACCGAAACGACTGCAGATTTCTGTTCAACAGAAACCGATTTCAAGTGAGAGACATGAATAGGGTTCATGAAAGTGTGAAGTACAGCGCGCATATATATTCAAAGGTTTGACGTATAGTATAGTATCGGCCATATCTTCCCTGCGAGGGTTATAATGAGTGAAACGATTAAAACAGCTTTTATTTCAGAATCGAACTATCGGAATAGAAAACACAGGGAAACGCTCAAAAATTATTTCCATTCTTAAACGTCCACTCGAGTAAGTCGACGCCTTACAGTTGCGGGTCACGTGATACTATGGATTCTCAGACAGCCACTCCCTCTGTACCGTTAGCACTACTCACGCGAAAGCCCCAGAAGCATCAAATCAAATCTTGGCGAAACATGATGCAAATAACGAAGTCTCCTTTCTTTGTTTTTTTATGATAAAGACTCTGGGATCTATCAGTATTGTGAGCAGAAGTGAAGTAGGTTAGTCGGTAGCCGACGAAGAGATAAATGTGACTGTACTACACATTGAATCGCATCATAATTGACCATTATTTTTGCATGTGACCGTTTCAGTTTTATTCAAGAAAATAAACATCATGAATTTATCCCCACTCACCTCCATGTATCTCATTGTATTCGAGCCATGGCAAAGCCAAAAATGTCCCCCACCAACTCGACCTGAATATTACATTAGTCTAGACCATTCAAAGCTACTTGATCCCGTCAGGCCCTTCGATAGATGAAGAAGCTTGTTTCGTGATGTTGATAATTGAAATGGTAGTCAGGTTCCCCAGTTGTTAGCACAATAACACCAATTCCATGTCTATATTACTATAGGTGCATCTTTCGAGGATCTACACTTACTTGAAGACACCCATGATTAAACCCTCTCTCCAGCTAACGAAACCAAAAGTCTTTTTGTTGATGTAAAGCTGCCAAGAAGATATTATCATATAGCCACTAGGTACAGTAGTTTCCAGATACCTACATGGGGACTAAATTGCGTGACATAGCCACTATCCCTCTAAAGCTTTCGGAATGGCCATCGAGCCGGGCGTAGCAGACGTTTACTCTACCCATCTAAGGTATCCTCAACCAGCTTATGACTCTTTCTACAGTTGATTCATACCTTCGGGTAAGATTGTAGTCGAGACGAGATTTCAGAAATATCTTGGTACAGAGTATAAACCATAATGTAGGACATAACTTGAGGTGGAAGAGTAAGTTGAGTTTCAGGTCACTTTCTGGGCACGATATTAAAATTAGTGCGTTTGGGATAATTACGTACATAGCCACTCGAGGGATCAAAGCGGGGATCGATCCGCGAGCAAGCGTTGGTACATACAGGGCCACAGGGGCGCTGCTATCCAGGGGTATATCCATGCTTCTTTACATAATCTTCATGTAGGGGCTCAGTCTTGGTGGCTCCAGCTTAAACATGTCTCCCGGGCCGGTGTCTCCACGCCCAACGTTTTGCAATTATCCCCCACATCTTCATAATTCGAACCCGCTTTGGTCCTACAACAACACAACGCGCATTCAACGACGACTGTCATCTGTTCTTCACACCATAAATTTTTACCTGATATCTAAGCTAAATCTTATCATTGAGTTTTCAAGTAAGAATCAAAGCAGATCGCTCTAGCAACTCCACAAGTTAAACAGCTTTACAGGATGAATATTTCCCAGGCTACGACCACGCCAATCCGATACTCAAATCAACTTAGTCGAGAACAAAGAATTAGGTTAAGAATTTGATCCCAGAATAGAAATCAATATCCTTCGAATTTTGCAAACTAATTAGGTTCTCGCTCTTTATGAAGCAAGAAACTCTAATCGAGAAATATCAGATCTGCTCGGGATATCAATGAATCAGGTTAAATACACAATTCAAACAGGTCGTATCTCTCCCGGAAAAGGCAATGGTCGACCTCATACGCTTTCAACTGAGCAAGAAGATGAGCTGGAAGTATTCGTGTGTAGAGACAAAGAGACCAGGCAGATATCA
>JAATOF010005524.1:0-10349 GCA_013170925.1 Podosphaera leucotricha
TAGAGATTTTTGCATGGATCAACTGTCAATCATGCCACAACAGGCTAGAATATGCACAATTATCCCTGTAAGACCCATTTTTTCTTGTAGCGGGACGTTCAATACCCTACCTGTACTGTATTATTATATTATACAAAGAAGGCAATCCTGGCATATCCATGCAGCAAAACAATGTTTTATTGAGACAATCTCTGCATTGATTGCTCAGTTATCCTTTGAGAATACAACCTTCTCGCTGATTAATGAAGTGTGGATCTCTTCGACAACGACTGCTTTCTTAAATAAATTTGGATTATTGTCCAAACCTAAGAAAGCTGTACAAATAGATCCTTCACGTTAGGATATGGTGGATGAATTTCTGGCTGTTTGGTAAAGATAATTTATCTAGACATCTGTAAAAATTTACGAATTTGGGGTAATCATTGTAGGGATCCGAGTGTACTGCTCATGAAGATTGGTCAATTAAGCTAATTGTAAATACTTAATTTTTTAATTTTTTCAAATTTAACCAAAGTTTTGTTGTTATTCCTCGCTTAGCCAAGACTAAATCTTGCATATCTACAGTGAAATGTAGTCTTGCTCAATCCTTGCTATCAGCAGTGCCCGCGATATTCATATAACTATATCATTCTATTTTTGAGAGAAATTCAGTCCATCTTTGTTGCTGTAGTTCATTTTTCCAAGTGATATTTATTTTGGCCTGATTCATTCAGAAGTAATGTGAGCTTCAAGCAGTTTGAAAGAGATTAAAACTGGCCAGAATTGGATCCTTTTTGAATTTCTTCGCACAAAAATATCCATGAATGTCCATGGTCTCATTTCAAAGTCTAGTGATGAGCTCTTCTCAAAGAGAGAAATAGAGATAAATAACCTATTTCCTGGTAATTCTCAGTATCTAGAACTGAAATATTTTAGATAATTTTTATTCGCGATTAAGGGCGAATCCTGAGGACATTTGTATGAACTTTAAGCTTATTCTATAGCTTATATGTTCAAGCCTACGGCTCCAGTAGTCTCTAATTGGAGTTTGAGCTTTACTCAGGCCTCGAATTTTTCTGGCGATTTCCAGTTTTTGTGAGAATGACAGAAGTATAGTTCAAGTCGTTATTAATTCGTGCGATATCCTGAATGTTAAATGAAGATTTTTCATAGATCTGGTGGGAAACCAGTAGAAGGGTCAGCTTGTGATTAAGTAGCACTGGATCTAGTCAGACATTTTTTAAGATGCTGCTTTTAATTTGGTGCCTCATACAAACTTAGCTCCTGCTATTGATAGAAGTCTCGAGTTTATCGTCATTCTCTAGAACACTAAAAAATTATTATCAAGTTTAGATGAGGCAACGAGTATTAGCAACTCACGAAAACTGTTTGACTAAAACACCTTCACCACCGTGCTCTATGTCAAAGCTGAAAATATAAAAGCCTCCGTCACTAGTGACCAGCATAACCTGAGGGCTGCTACTACTCATAGAGACGATACTTCGAATTGGGCCATTGCTAGAACTAGAAGCTGGGCCGCTTTTGGGGATCTTGATAAACGCAAAATCTCGAGTTGGATCCCATATTTCCGTGACAGCTTGAGGGAGATAATTACTAACGACACCGGCAACACTTTTTCCTACGAGCTGTGATGATTTCTTGAAGATGTTTCCTAGCGTTCCCCCGGGTTTCTGGTTGGCTGCTAATGGTTCAATGGTATTACTACGATGTGACGTAATCGAATCCAGATTACCATCTGGATTGAAAGATCTTTTCCATCTTTCTCCAGTTGGAGATCTGACAGCAACACTTGAAGGAGCGACATGACCACCAAGGCGAAAGATGTGAACAGTATCAGTTGTAGAAGATACGCACATTAAAGTAGAGCTAAGGTTGAAAGATATGCTGTAGATAGTTGATGGGTAAGTACCTCTTCTAAACTGGTAAAGTTTAGTGCCTCTAGGTAAGGAAAAGACTCTAATAATTGTTCCCGTCTCAGAGGCAGTTGCGAGAAGGGTTCCCTCGGCATTCAACGCAATACAAGAGAGAGGTGACCGATGTGCTTCTACGACATTCAGAGCCTCTAGTTTGAGAGCATCGAATATCAAAACATCTCCAGTCGTCGGAGGAACGTAGGTTGAGACAGGCGGGGCATGAGTTGGCCTTATATCCCCTGTTTCTTCCCTGGGTTTAGGTAGAGGATACGCGATGTAGGAGTTTTCTGATGATGACGCAAGAGCGCATATTGCATTAGGATTAGGGGAAGTTGAAATAGTAGATAAAAGTGTCATGTTGGAAATGTCATAAAGATATATCTCTTCCTCCAATATCACGGCCAACCGTTTTCGATTTAACTTCACAGCAAGGACTGCAGAAGGGAAGGTAAGTTCGCAGATTACAGAGGCTCTCTGGAGAGATGATTAGATTTTCAAGAAAATTAGCATACTTTTGCAATGACTACCTTTGTATTCTGTATGACAAGATGCCTCGGAGAAAGAATAAGAGCTACTAGTGATGTAGAGAATAGCATTTCAATAAGTGCCACATTTCCATCATTGCTACTAAATATCTTCGTGAAAGGGTCAGTATGATATATACGAAAGCCTTTAGAAGTTCCTATTTCTAAGAGTTAATGATTTTCCATGTCATTGAATCAGGATCAACATACCGACAGCCAGACAGCTGTAGTCCTGATTGAATGTAGCAAAGTTCATCGACATCTGTAGGGATTAGTCCGAGAATACTAATATATGAAATCTAATTAGCAGTTTTTGATCGCAAAGAGTCAACAATTATCTATCTCAGACATAGAGTATTGTAAGAATTTATAATATCGCAATGGCCTAACGCACAAGTTTAGTTTGATCTTGCCTAATTACTATGTTGCAGCCAAACTAACAAGGCTGAGTGTCTATTGAATTTATACTGCTAATTACAATACGGATTAGCGTTTAAATAATTCCCAATATCAAGACTGGCGGCTCGTTTACTTTATCTGGATGGATAAATAGCCAGAAAGTTTTCAACTGACGAATGCGTTTAGGTGATTATTGCAAAAGATTTTATCATGCATACTCCAGACGATAACCTTCCGAAACGAGGAAATAATAAACAAGATGAATATATTATGGGAACGAATAACAGCAGTATCGTCTCAAAACGTAGCGTCGAACGAATTTATTTCTCTCATGAGCCTCAATTTTTTCGTTACTTTGTAAAAAAACCACAGAGACGCAGTCCTCTGATCAACCGTGGTTACTGGCTTAGAATGAAAGCAGTTGATTATGTAGTTCGGGACTTTTTACAGCAGAAATCAGTCAAACAAAAGATTGTAATCAATGTAGGTTGTGGTTTGTGAGTACTAAGTATTCCTGAATTCAAAAAACAAGTCTAAATTAGAACTAGTGATCCTCTTCCATGGCAATGTTTATCAAGATATCCTGAAGCTTCTAGTGGAGTAATTTTCATTGATATTGACTACAGAGACCTGATTATTCGAAAGCGGACTGTTGTCCAAGGAGAACCAAAACTCTCTTCTGTACTTTCAAATATTGTGGTCTCTGAGGGACATATTTTACTTCATAGTGATCAATATGTTCAAGTGGGCTGTGATTTACACAACTTATCTCAGCTGGATGAAATCTTGTCCAAAATTATTAAGGTAGAAAATTGTATGTTATTTCTTTATCAGATTTCGAAAATTATTTTCTCAATAGTATGTAGGTATGATTCTGCTTACAGCAGAGGTATCAATAACATATATGAATGTCAGTGCTGCTGATAATTTTATTAAATGGGCTAGTAATCTACCAGACGGTAAATCCTCCATCAACAGTTCTTGAAATTAGTTGACACTCAGTCAGCTTGTTTTTGTCTTTTAGAGCAACTTCTTCCTGCTGGTGAAGAGCATCCATTTGGTCAAATTATGATGGCACACTTTAAAAAGTTGAACACACCGCTTGGTGCGGTGAAAAAATATCCTACCACAGAATCTCAATATGAAAGATTCAAAAAATTAGGATGGGCCAATATTTCAGTCAAAAATTTATGGAAATTATGGAGTTCTGATGATATTTTGTCTATCGATGAAAAAATAGCCCTAGATAAAATTGAGCCATTTGATGAGTGGGAAGAATTCGCTTTGTTTGCAAATCATTATTTCCTTTTAACGGCACGAACGTATAAATCTTGTCAAATACTCGATACTAACACACTAGTTGAAAATCTACACAAAGAAATGCCCCGTGTGCTGGCTCATTCGTGCCATCAAAAACTGCAGAGCTACAGACGATTTGCAGCAGCATTATTTGTGAAGCCACAGGTTCGAGGTAAGGATAGGATTGCTCTTTTTGGTGGTATGGGGAAGATGACTCGATTAAACTCAAGAGATGAGTATACATGTTCTGAAGAAGACAAAACTTGTCCTAAAAATTCCAATCCGACGTCGACTCCAAGTAGTCGTATGTGTCACACGATTACAGATCTTGGCGATGCTGGAGCTTTGCTAGTTGGTGGTAGGACATCCCCAGATATGGGTCTCTCGGATTGTTGGATTTATCATAAGTGGCTTGACACATGGGAACGTGTGGATAGCTTACCTTGGCCTTTGTATAGACATCAGGCTTTGAAGGTTGGTTCAGACTCTGTGCTCGTCTCCA
The DNA here is from genome assembly GCA_013170925.1 of Podosphaera leucotricha. Lineage (NCBI taxonomy): Eukaryota > Fungi > Ascomycota > Leotiomycetes > Helotiales > Erysiphaceae > Podosphaera > Podosphaera leucotricha. Next base: position 4,638 of record JAATOF010005524.1, read on the forward strand.
CCGGCCGAATCAATTCTTTCACCACATCAACTTCTTTTCTCCTTTGGAGCCGGTCAACAGGATGGGTTAAATGCACATTCTCTGGCATTATACCCTCTCCTGTGTATAGCCCTGTATTTTTTATGAAGTCTAGGGATAACTCAAAAATTACATACAGTGGTATATTTGCCGGTGGGATAGGTAGAGGAGGAATCGTAATAGAAGAAATTTTTGAATGGGAACTGACTAAAATGAACAATAAGGTGAGATCCCCGACTATGCTTAATTTTTAAGTAAAAGCGATGTCTCTGACATAATCACAGAACCCAGCTTTAAACTTCCGCAAAAGCCAAATTTCAGACTCTAATGAATCAGAATTTCTTAATAGAATTTCTCGTTTTGGTGCCTGCACTGTGAAGCACCTTGACAAGGTCTATATACTTGGTGGCATAGTCAAGGATCGGCTGCTATCGAATGAAGATGAAGTATGTTGCTTAGAAATCAATGAGTTAGACTTAAAGATTTCTTCAGTCTTCCAATCATCTTCATTCCATCCCTGGCCTCTTTTAATTGGCTCTAGCGCTATTAGTACAGGAGAATCTATTGTTGTCCTTGGTGGATATGCTATATGCTTCTCTTTCGGAACCTTTTGGAACCAAGCTTGCTTAACGCTGGCACCATTCTGCTCTACAAATCATGAAGACTGGAGATTTCTCCAAACAAGAGACGTCAGGGCTCAGGCCCTAGAGATGGAGATTTCGGAAAAGTTAGGTGTAAAAATTATCGAGATTCCACGAATCAACCTACAATCCCAACTTCATTTTGAAGAGATTCGTGATGCAGGAAAGCCTGTGATTTTTGAAAAGTTGAATCTCGGGTCAAGTACTACAAAATGGAGTCTAGAATATCTAAGACAGGCTATCGGCGAAACTAGAGATGTGAAGAATTCACCTACTCAATTAGCTTCAGATAACTAACTTAACGCAGGTAATTGTTCATAAAGCTACGGCAGAGCAAATGGACTTCACGGCCAAGAACTTTCAGTATTGTACAATGGGGTTTGGAGAGTTCACCAGGGAGATAGAAAAAGGAGCAAAGCTATATCTACGATCTTTATCTGATCAGCCATTTGAAAAGCCAGTCAGTCTAGAGCATGACTTCAGTTCTATCGCTACTGATTTCTCTCTTCCCTCAGAGCTATCGTTTGTATTGAAAAATGCCCATAGCTCACCTCTTCGGATCTCCGGGCCTGTAACAATGTGGCTGCATTATGATGTTCGTTTCCTCAGCTATCTCCACTCTCTATCTTGCTGACCATGATAGACGCTTGCAAATGTCCTCTGCCAGATCCAAGGTAGCAAGCGGATAATCCTCTTCCACCCCTTGGATTTCAAGTATTTTGGCTTCGAGCCGGGCTCAACCTGCTCGTCGACGAACATTTTTGAAAGCTTTGCACACCAAAGCTTAGGTAATTCGCAGCCATATGAGGCTTTACTTCATCCTGGCGACGTTCTCTATATTCCTCGCTTATGGCTGCACACGGCTGCCCCTATGCATGGCACCAGCATTGCAGTTAACGTGTTCTTCAAAGATCTTACAGTAGGCTACGCCTCGGGGAAAGATGTTTATGGCAACCGCGATCTTCAACCATACGAAAAGGGTAGGCTAGATCTAGCCAGGATCAATGCCTCATTTTCTAAACTCCCCTCAGATACCCGTCGCTTTTATTTGCAGCGATTAGCAGTCGAGCTTGCCCAAATGGCCTCAACGTGATGTCGCGTCCAGGCTTATGCCCTTATCTGTCGAAAGCACTTTCGGGAGCAGCGCAAGGTGTCGTCAGAAGAAAATTCCCATGTTTCACAAGTAACAGCAAGGATTCTACCTGTGGAGTACTTGCACTCGAAATAGAATAGGGCCCGATCGGGTGCTTAATCAAGCAAGAGGCTAACTCGTTTTAGAATGGTAGAAGTTGATGAGTTGTTTGCGAATAAATTGACCGTAAAAGCTAGGTTACTTGAAATATACTCAGTATCACACTGATGCACCAAGTAACACCAGCAGCAAAGTTCGCTATCATCAGTTTCTATCACGAACTGCGCCTTACTTTTCAATACAGGGGTACGTGTTTGCGATCTTAATTAAGTATTCACGACGACTCTCAATCCAAAGATAGAGCCCTTGCTTCTAAGTAGGGGTCAACCTAGTTAAAAGGTAAGAGAAGACATGTATTTAACAACGCCTTCGTAGACACTTTTATATACCATAGAGAAAATGGACAGTATTTTCGGCCAGCATCTTTTGTCTTATCAGTTTTGGTGTCAACCCTTTCACAGTTTCTCTGTGTTACAGTACAGAGTGCTAGGATCTGTTTATCTTTACCTCGTTGAGAGGATTACTGTTACAAAGCCTTTGTTTGATATATGCATATTCGCAAAGTAATTAAAAATATTACATGATATTATTTTTCCCACTTAGTCGCTATAAACTTGATTTAAAATTTCAAAAAATTTGGTATTACCTGCCGTTTGCGCCAAAAATCATATCCTCCCTCATAACGCCAGCTGCGAGCAACTCAAATTACAGCACCCTCAGTTCTACATGTGGGAACGCGGGTAAGAATGTCAAAAGCTCCAGTTCCAACTCGACTTAATTTACCCATAACAATACGCGAACTAGGATTAGATAAGTCATCCCAATCCCCGTCGCAGACGGCATCAGCCAGGAATCCGACCGTTGTTTCAAAACTCATTTTCATAAAAGGACTGACGCTCCCTTTCATTCCATTTCTATTAAACGGAGTGAACCCACCTCCTCGGGTCATGAAATCGGCAATCAAATTCAGATGCCGTTGATCCACACTAATACTATGGCCACCAAAGACACCAGATATTTCTTGGATAATGCCTGCACGGCAAGCTTCAACGCCGTAATGCTCGAGAAGAGCTGCGATATCGTTGGTGGATATCGTGTTTGGGTTGATGATATGAGGATATGCCTGCATGGCTTTCAAATTAACGCCAGCGGTATGAACAACAGAAGCTGTTACAAACTTGTCTGTGTCCAGATCTTTGATTTTGACTTCAGGCTCAAAAGTACATATACCAAGCCCAGGTATTTGTTGGATAACAGAATCTCGAAGCGCTTTTTCGACGATCGATAGCATCAGAACCTTTGGAACCATTGCATCATATTCTAATGATATTTCACACCATTCACCGGCTACGTCGTCAAAGCTAAACTTAACTATATCGTCACACTTTTTCATAATTCCAGCCTCAAGTTCTCTAGATACAGTCATCTGTTGCGTTGACTGATGTTTTTCTTCATCGTCGTTCATAGTTCGGGGTGGTGAGGCTCCGATGCCCTCATCTTCAATTTCATTAGCTTCTGCTTCCCTGAGCATTTGATGCTGAACTTTATCATCGTCTTCATCATTAGCAGCATAACTGATTGCTTCTGATTGATTTGCTTTCTGTTTTTCATTTGTAGCATCATCATCTCCATCATCTTCTAGAATTCCTTGGTCGGCTACTACAGCTACAGATTTGATGGTTCCAATAGATTGACCGATATCAGGTACAGCAGCTGTTGAAGATCTTGACTCGGATTTCTTTCCAAGTGCTTTTCTGGTCAAAATCTGAAGTTTTGGGGCAAATTTTTTCTCAAAAGTATTCAATACATCATATACAGTAATAGCATGAGTTTCAGTGTATTCTTTAGATGGGAACAAATTAACGTGAATGTCGTAAATTTTTGCTTGGGAAAATGCACGTCCTGGTCCAATCCGCTCTTTAACAGTGGCATCCCTAATAATTTCAGAAAGGGATAGCACGCTGATGGCTTTAGCAAATTTCTCTCCATCTGCTGTTGATAATTCTGGATTGAGACGAAGTGTCATAGTTGGAGTCGAAATATTATTACTAGCAGTCATGACTATCTCTCTTAAGCGTGGTATACCAAGCGTAACATTTTTTGCCGAGTGCCCTGCTAAATGGAATGTATTAAGTGTCATCTGAGTCGATGGTTCTCCAACGGATTGCCCAGCTACGATTCCAACCGCTTCTCCTGGTTCAACGACTGATCTGAGATACTTTGCAACAAGAACTGGCTCCAAGGCTTTGCGAACGCCGACCCCATCTGGGTGTAGCTTGTCTTTTACAAGTCCATCAGGATTTATCTTGAGGTATTGGGTCAATGCGTCAAAAAATTTCTCAGAAGTGGCAAAGCCAAATTTTCCTGGATTAAAATCTGCAAGGACAGGATCTGGTCCATTTGGATCGTGTGCCTTGGCGTGCCTGATGGCTTTCTTCATACGCTTTAAGATGATATCTTTATGCTCAAAAATAGAACTATATTTGGGATCACCATAATTCAATTGTGAGAGTTCGGAGAAGAGATTTTGGAGCAAGAATTTGAAGTCAGTCAAATGCTTCTGTTTAGTGACATCCAGACCATCCTCTCCATAGAGAAATTGAACCATGGAACCATCGGAATCTCTCACGGAGGTGTCATACTCCACCTTGAGACCTTCCATACCCTTTATCAAACATCTTTGTAAATATCCAGAGCGGGATGTCTTGACAGCTGTATCAATCAGACCTTCCCTTCCTGCCATAGCGTGGAAATAATATTCCTGTGGTCGAATTCCCGTCAAGAAGCGATTCGCAATATAGCCACCAGCCCTTATATGAGTATCAAAAGGTTTGAAGCATGGCAATGATTTCCCACTAACCATCACAGGTACGCGCCTTCCCTCCAAAACCTGTTGACCGAGATTACAGGAAATGAGATTAGCATTAACTGCGCTACCCTTAGCTCCTGATACTGTCATGTTTTGCATTTGATTTTTTGGAAACTGTTTGACAAGACCGCTTGGGAGACAGGCAAGTGTGATAGCGGAAGAAAGTTCTCCTGAACGTTTGTTCATCATCATATCCAAGCCAGCTTGCTTTGAATCATCACGTAAAACATCTCGCAGGCGACTCAGAAGTTCGGGATCTGTGCTTGACGGGTTTAGATTATCCAAAGTCACATACTTTGCTGCAACTGCAAGACCTATACTTTGAGCCTCTTCTAGTTTTTTTTTTCGAACTTCTTCACCTTTAGTCGTTAGGCGAAGGTCGTCTATTCCACATGTGAATCCTCTCATGTGAAGAAATTTGGTAAGGAGTCGACCAAGGACACTGAGCAATTTTCCGGCTACTGTTGGACCATAGGCTTCGTGGATTGAGTGAACAAGTCCACCACCAGAAGGACCAATTTGCGATTTATCCAAGATACCACTTATAAACTCTCCAGCCACAAAATGAACTGTACCCTCCTCGGAATCTGGACCCCAACGGTCATGAGGAGTCTGAGACTTACCACTGAGAGCTATGGGTGCACAGTCGACAGGAGTGATATTTTTGATAATAGTTGTTATAACCTGTTTCCCGGTCCATCGCTGGACTGGTTTGAGTATAGCTGGCGGAACTATCTCTATACGGGTCCCCACTATGTGGCCACTTTCAGGGCGAAGGCAATTATAGATGAGTTGCTGATATGTAGCTTTGTCGAAAAACGTGTCGCGATTACACATCCAAACTGACACTGAAATATGGTCTTGAATAAGACCTCTTAGAGGTTTTCCAGAGGTTGCCACGAGATATTGGTGATCTGTATCTGCAATCTGTAAAGCTTCAGCTCTAGCAATCTCGTTCTGGGGAAAGTGCATATTCATTTCATCACCATCAA
>JAATOF010005532.1:0-10591 GCA_013170925.1 Podosphaera leucotricha
GATGCCAATCGCAAGCACCAGCGCGAGGAGGGAGATGGTATTCGCGGAGTATCCTGCGGCGAGCAGTACGGCGAACGTGCCTATGATCGCCACCGGAACCGCGATCAGCGGAATGAATGTCGGCCTCAAGCGGCCGAGGAACACGAACACCACGATCGCGACGAGCGCGAACGCCTCGATCAGCGTGTGGATGACCTTTTCGATCATCGCCGAGACGAAGTCAGCGGTATTGTAAACGTACGCGAACTCTACGCCTTCCGGAAAGCGGTCGCGCAGCTCTTCGAGACGCTTGGAGACCGCGCTCGCAACGCTCACGGCGTTGGCGCCGGGCGAGAGATAGATGCCGATCGGCGCGGCGGGTTTGCCCTGGTAGCGCGCATCCGTATCGAACGAGGCGGCCTCGAGATCGATACGTGCCACGTCCTTTACGCGGACGAACGATCCATCGCCCCCCGAGCGTACGATGATGTCGCCGAACTCCTCGGTGGAGGAGAGGCGTCCTTTGGTGGTGACGGTCAACTGCAAACGCTGGTCGGCGGAAAGGGGCGCGGCGCCAATACGGCCGGCTGCTGCTTGCAGGTTCTGCGACTGGATCGCCTGAATGACGTCTTGCGCCGAAAGATCGAAATTGGCGAGCTTTTGCGGATCGATCCAGATGCGCATGGCGTAGTCGCGCGCGCCGAAGATCGAAGCGTCGCCGACGCCCGGCACGCGCTTCAGCTCGTCCAGGATGTTCAGCGTCACGAAGTTAGAGAGGAAAAGCTGGTCCTTGTCGCCCTTGGGTGAATAGAACAGGAAGACCTGAAGAAGATCGGTCGAGACCTTTGCGATCGTGAGGCCGGTGCGGCGGACCTCCTCGGGCAATTTGGCTGTCGCGAGGTTGGCGCGGTTCTGAACGTTTACGGTCGCGATGTCGGGGTCGGTGCCGAGCATAAACGAGACGGTGAGCGAGTACGATCCGTCGTTCGCGGACGTCGACTTCATGTAACGCATGCCGTCGACACCGTTGATGGCGTTCTCGAGCGGCTGGGCGATGCTTTCTTCGACGGTGTTGGCGTCGGCGCCGGGATAGGATGCACTGACACGAACCGTAGGCGGCGCGATCTCGGGATACTGCGCGACCGGAATGGTTTGCGTCGCGATCAGGCCGGCCAAGGTCAGCACGATGGAGACCACCATCGCGAGGCGCGGGCGGCGGATGAAGACGTCGAAGATCATGATGCCCCCTCCCGCCTCTACTTGCCAGCGGCGAGATCGTCTTGGATCTCGCTCGCCTCAACGACGATGCCCGGGCGGACCTTCTGCTGGCCGCTCGTGATGACGCGCTCGCCTTCGGTGAGACCGCTCTTCACGACGATGCGGGGGCCCTTCTGTTCGCCGACTTCGATGCGGCGCGATTCAACTTTGTTATCCGGTGTCACGAGCAGCACGTAGGCGCCCTGCTGATCGAGCAACAACGCGGATTGGGACATCATGAGCTTGAGCTCGGGCTTTTTCGCCAGGACGCTGACACCCACGATCTGCTGATCGACGAGGAGGCGCTTGGGGTTCGGGAATGTCGCGCGAACGGTGATGGTGTCGGTTCCGGCGTTGCCTTCGACTTCCGCGAACGTGATGGCGCCATCGTGCTCATAATTGCTGCCGTCCGGCATCTTGAGCCTGACGAGCACGCTGTCGGCGGTGCGGCCTTCGCGCCGGACCTCGAGCAAAACGCGTTGCGGCACTGGAAAAGCCACATACATCGGGTCCTGGCGGACAACCGTAACTAGAGGATTACTGGTCGGGCCGACGTATTCTCCAACGGAATACGTCGCCCGTCCGGTGCGGCCGTCCATGGGCGCGTAGATGTCGGTATAGCTGAGGTTGAGTTCGGCCTGCTTGGTGGAAGCTTCCTGCGCCTGCACGGCGGCCTTGGCCTGGGCGAGCTTCGAAATGGCGTCATCGAGGGCGGCTTGCGAGGAGGTGCCGCGCTCGGCGAGAGGCCTCGTACGGTCGTACGTGGCCTGCGCGAGTTGTTCGGCCGCCTTGGCGTTTGCGAGATTGGCCTTTGCGAGATCGTGGGCGGCTTCATACGGGCCCTTTTCGAGGGTGAACAGGATCTGATCCTTCTTCACCTCGCGACCTTCATCGAAGCCACGCTTTGCAAGAAACCCGTCGACGCGCGCGCGAATATTCACTTTGTCGATGGCTTGGACGCGGCCGATGTAAGCGGACTCGTCGACCGCATCGCGGTTGCGCACGGTTTCAACGATGACGCTGGGAGCGGGGCCTCCTGCGGCGGGTGCCTGCGCAGCCGCCGGCCCGGCGAGGATGGCGAAGGCGAGTGCCATTGCACTCAAGCGGAGCAGATGCTGTCCAGTTGCAGACAGCGAACGCTCGTCTCGCGTTACTTTCATATCCTCTCCTAGATCTACGAGGCTCGAACAACGGAGTAGCACAGGCTTGCAATTTCAGCACACTTGCTTCGAACGCGCATGGCGACTATGGTTTTAGAAACGGAAACGTTTCCAAATGTCAAGTCATATCAAATTCAAACATGCGGCTGATGCGGAGAGGCCGAGGCGAGGCCGTCCGCCGGCCCTTACGGCCGAGATGCGACGCCAACGCATTCTCGACACGGCCGAGCGCATCTTCACCGAGACCGGTTACGGCGCTGCGACAATGGAAGAGATCGCACGCGGTGCTGGCATGTCGAAGAAGACGCTCTATGGCGTGTTTTCAGACAAGCGTGAGGTTTTCACGGCGCTGATCCACGACATCGACGGGTATCCCAATGGCGCGCTGACGTTCGACCCAGCCAACAGCCGGAAAGAACTGAAAGCGCGGCTTTTGAAGCTTGCCCAGGTTGCGCTTTCAAGGCGGCAGGTTGAGGTGACGCGGCTTGTCATTTCGGAAGCGCGTCATTGTCCGGAGCTTGCAGTAGAATTCCACGCCAAGGCGATGCAGAAAGGCCGGGCTTATCTTGCCGGTGCGCTTCAATCGTTCGTCGATGCCAATCCGTCCATCGTCATTGAGGATATCGAAACGACGGCGGTGACGCTGTTCGGCGCAATTCTTGGGGACTTGCATTTTTGCGCGTTACTTGGCGAGAGGCCAGTCGGCGGCAAGAAACTCGAGGTTCACATCGATAGCTGTCTGGACCTCGTGCTTCCCAATCTGGGCCGCTGAAAGGGTGTGGCTCACCGCGGTTTTGCGTGTATGCTGAAGGTGCACTCCCTTTGAGAGTAGCGATTGGAGACGGGCCATGCCGGTCATCTCTTGGCTCCTGCAACCGATCATGGCCGCTTCGGCCTTCGTCGCTGCGTGGTTCGTTGCCGAGGACTCGGCCAATTTCGGCGTGGTTCAAATGGCGGCGGCCGTGCTCATCATCGTTTCGCTCGTTGGTCTCGCCACGTTCTGGCGACCCATCGTCAATTGGCTTCGGGGATCGCGGGCGAGCGGAGGCCACTAGTCAGGCGGTCGCGGCGCGCCACGTGACGTAGGTGCCAACGGCGGCGACGATGAGCGCAAAGATCCTCGAGAGTGCTTGCTTGCTGCCTGCAAGCTTTGCGGCGACGACACGTCCAACAAATCCACCGCCAATGCCACCCGCGATGAAGTATGCGACGAGTGTCCAGTCGACCAGCCCCGATAGCGCGTAATTGCCCGCTGTCGTGAGACCCAAAGCCGTGACGGAAACGAGCGACGAGCCGATGGCCGAGATCAAGGGCATGCCCGTTGCCGCCACGATACCCGGAACGATGAGAAAGCCTCCGCCGATACCGAAGAAACCGGACAGCACGCCCACCGCGGTGCCGTAGGCGAGAAGAGGCGGCGCGAGAGTTGGAGCGGTTTGGCGCGTGAGTCGTACGTTGAAATCGCCATCGCCGCTCCCTTTTGCCAGCATGGCAATGGCGACGGCGATCATCAGAAGCCCAAACAGCAGCAGAAGCGCTTCGCCGTCGAACGATTTGCCGAATGTCGAGCCTAAAGCGGCGCCGACGGCGCCGGCAGTGGCGAACAAGATCGCACATCGCCATTTGACGTTTCCCGCGCGTGCGTGGCCCACGAGATTGATCAGGGCACTCACCGCGACTGCGACAGCACTCGTGCCGATGGCGACATGGGGCGATTGGACGCCCACGACATAGACCAGTAGGGGGACAGCCAAAATGGACCCGCCGCCGCCGATCAACCCGAGCACGAAACCGACGAGCGAACCTGAGCCCGTCGCCAGCACGTTCTCCAGGATCATCAGGCCATGACCTTGGGCTTGGCCATCCATTCGCGGCCCTTGAGCATGGCGCGCCAGTAGATCGGTGGCAGCACGCGCGCCTTAAGCAGCCAAGCCGTACGCGATGGCTTCATACCGTCGATGATGTACGGTGGAAACGAGGGCGCGACCTTGCCGCCGTAGAGGAATTCGGCCAGCACGATTTTGCCGCGTTCGACCGTGAGCGGGCACGAGCCATAGCCGTCATAACCGCATTGCGCGGGGCGGAGCCCTTTGTCGAACAGAATGTTTTCGGCGACGACGGGAGCCTGCTTTCGCGCGGCTGCTGCAGTCTTGGCGTTGGGCGTGCTCGATGCATCGCCGAGGCCGAAGATGTTGGCGTATCGCTTGTGGCGCAGGGTCGCCTGATCAACTTCCACCCAGCCGGCAGCATCGGCGAGCGGGCTTGCGCGTACGAAGTCCGGCGCAAGTTGCGGCGGGCAAACATGAATCATGTCGAACGCGGCCTCGACGGTTTCAGCCGGTGCGTCCGGTGCGGTGCGTTTGAAGTACGCCTTGCGGCCGGGGCCATCGATCGCGACGAGGTTGTGCGTGAACTTGAGATCGATGCCGTAGCGCTCCACGTAGTTCATGAGCGCGGGGACGTACTCGGCAACGCCGAACAGAACGCCGCCTGCATTGTAGAACGAGACGTCGATGTCCTTGAGGTAGCCGTTTTTCAGCCAGTGGTCGGCGGAGAGATACATCGCCTTTTGAGGCGCGCCAGCGCATTTGATAGGCATCGGCGGCTGGGTGAACAGCGCCTTTCCCGACTTCAGCGATTGTACGAGCTGCCACGTGTAGGGCGCCAGATCGTAGCGGTAGTTCGATGTGACGCCGCTACGGCCGAGCGTGGCCGAAAGCCCTTCGACGCCGTCCCAGTTCAGCTTGATGCCGGGGCACACGACGAGATGATTGTAGGCGATCAGGCGGCATCCTTCGATGATGACGGCGTTGCTTTCGGGCGCGAAGCCCGCAACGGCGGCCTTGATCCAGGTCACATGCCGCGGCAGCACGGCGCCCATCGGCTTTGCTGTCGTCTCGGCTGAAAAAATGCCGCCACCCACCATGGTCCAGCCGGGCTGATAATAGTGTGTCTCGGCGGGATCGATGATGGCGATGTCGAGATCGGGTTTGCGCCGCAGGAGGCTCGCTGCGACGGCAGTGCCTGCCGCGCCTCCACCGACGATGACGATGTCGTGCTTGGCGGTGGGCTTTTCGGCGCCGACCGGCCGCTTGTTGGCAATCCGAGCGGCAACGCCGGACAAGTCGTAGCCTGCGGCGCGGGCCGACGAGACGAGCTCTTCGAGCGGCTTCTCATTTGCCTGCGCCAGCGCCCACAACGTGGTCGAGCGTGTTCCGGTGCGGCAGTACGCGAGGATGGGCTTCGGCAGCTCGGCGAGGGCCTTGGCAAACTCTGATGCGCCCTCATCGCTCACCATGCCCGACGTGACGGGCAGGTAGAGGCTCGTCATTCCTTTGGCCGAAGCGGCTCTTTCGATCTCCGCGAACGACGGCTGGTCGGCGCCCTCGCCGTCCGGGCGGTTGCTGATGATCGACTTGAAACCTGCGGCCGCGATGTCGTCCATGTCGCCTGGCGCGATCTGCCCGGACACAGAGATATCGGGCGTCAGTTGCTTGCTTTCGAAGGCCATGGCCTCACTCCCTATTCGTGTCTTTGAGATCGGGCCTTGCGGGTTAGACTCTCGCGCGCTGCCGGGCGGGGCGAACGCGGACGTTCGCGGGACGTGTGCTTAGCAGATTTTATAGCTCGTTGATCGGAACTTTCAGGTGCCGTTTCCCGGATTTATCCGGCTCAGGAAGATTTCCGCCGCGCATGTTGACCTGGATGGACGGGATGATCAACTTCGGGAGATCCAATGTCGCATCGCGGGTGGTGCGCATCTCGACGAACTCGTCCTCGGAGATGCCATCGCGGACGTGGATGTTGTGGGCGCGCTCCTCCGCGACTGTGGTCTCCCATTTGATCTCGCGGCCGCCGGGGGCGTAGTCGTGACACATGAAGAGGTGCATCTCGGCAGGAAGCGCGAGGACGCGCTTTATGGAGGAGTAAAGAACGCGGGCATCCCCGCCGGGGAAGTCCGCACGCGCGGTGCCTCCGTCGGGCATGAAGAGTGTGTCGCCCACGAACGCTGCATTGCCAATCACGTGCGTCATGCAGGCGGGCGTATGTCCCGGGGTCAGCATGGCGAAGGCTGTCATGGTGCCGATGCTGTAGGTGTCGCCGTCCTTGAACAGGCGGTCGAACTGGCTGCCGTCGCGCTGGAACTCGGTTCCTTCGTTGAAGATCTTGCCGAAGACGTTCTGCACTATCGTGATGTTCTCGCCGATGCCGAGCTTGCCGCCGACCTTCCCCTGGATATACGGGGCGGCAGAAAGATGATCGGCGTGAGCATGCGTCTCGATCAGCCATTCGACGGCAAGACCGTGCTCTTTCACGAAGCTCACGATCTTGTCGGCGGATTCGTAGCTGATGCGGCCAGCCGCATAGTCGATGTCCATCACACTGTCGATGATGGCGCAGGCGTTGGTCGTGGGGTCCTTCACGACGTAGCTCACCGTGTTGGTCGGGGGGTCGAAGAAGGCTGTTACCTCCGGCTTGACGGAGAGATCGACAGGATGGGGAATGGCGGTCATTGGATGTCTCCCGCGGATTAGCTGCTTGTGGCTTGCAAGGGCGTCAAAGCCCTGGGTTGCGCAAGGATGCGCGCGACGGCCATGCCCGCGAGCATGGCTGCAACGAAGATGAAGACGGGTTCGTAGCCGAACGACAGGGATGCAATCGCGGGGCCGGGGCAGAACCCGACGAGACCCCAACCGAGGCCGAAGATTGCTGCGCCTGCAATGAGCCGGCGATCAATTGCGGATGCCGTCGGAAGCTTGAAGCCTTCGGCGAAGAGCGGCGCGCGGCGCTTCAGGACGAGGCGATAGCCGATGGCGGTCGTTGCAACGGCGGCTGCCATCGTGACCGCGAGGCTCGGGTCCCAGTCACCGGCGATGTCGAGGAAGGCCAGAACCTTCGCGGGATTGATGAGCCCGCAGATGCTCAAGCCAATTCCAAAGAGAATGCCCGACAGAAGTGTTGCGAGGATCTGCATCATGATGCTCCCAAGACATGCCGGACGACGAAGACGGTCAGCACGGCTGTGGCCATGAACACCGCAGTGGCAACGAGAGAGCGACGCGAGAGGCGCGCGATGCCGCAGACGCCGTGACCGCTCGTGCAGCCGTTGCCCAGCACCGATCCGAAGCCCACGAGGAGGCCCGCAACGATAAGCAGGCCGGTGTTCGGCGTGACGAGCATCGCCACCGTGCGGCCTGTTGCGAGCGTGTAAAGCGGCGGAGCGGCGATCAACCCCGCCACGAACGCCAGACGTATCAGGAATTGCCCATCGCCGAACGGCGGCAGGAGGCGGGATACAAATCCGCTTACTCCGGCGATGCGGCCGGTTGTTGCCATCAGCAACACTGCAGCGAGGCCGATCAAGCCGCCGCCGATTGCGGCTGACAAGGGTGTGAAATTGTTCATCGCGCGTTCCGTCTCAAAGGGCGATCCAGAGCGCGACGCCAATCGAGACCGCGCTCCGGACCATCATATTGATGAACCTGCCCCGGATCAGCCTGAAGGATGATCGAAATCTTGCGGCGTTTTTTTTCTCATGCGCGTCCCATCTCAGTCGCGTCCCGGGCCGCAGGTGTCGACGCCCGTGAGCCGATAGGCGGGACAGAAACGGGCGAGCCCAGTAAGGAGTGGCACGAGACCGATCAGTCCCCACAACGTCCTTGGGCCAACGAAAACGAGGCTCAGCAACGCAAGGCCGAGGGCGATGCGCGCGTAGCGGTCAAAAATGCCGACGTTGGGTTTCATGGCTCTCTCGCTTTGGACATAAATTATCAATAGAGAGCCGACTGGTAGTGGTCTGTGACCATGTCACAGACGTTGAGCGGAATTTTTTTTTAAGTGTGAGCGCTTCTAGAGTTTCGGTGCAGGCAGCTTGCCCGTGAAGTTAGCGACGTTTGCCAAGTCATGAGAGGGACTATGAAATCGAGAAGCTACGCGTGGGGTTTTTGCGGGGCCGTTCTGGCCGGTCTTGTCTCGCTCTCCCCTGCGAGCGGCGGTGATGACGCCATGCCAAAAGATCGCGCGGGGCTCGATGTGTATTTGCGCGACTACATCCTGAACAATCCGCAGGTGGTCCGCGAAGCGCTTCTCAAGCTCGAGAAGGAAGAGGAGGTTGCGAACACCAAGCGCGTTCTGATCGGCTTCAAGGACGATCTCTACAACGCGGGATCACCTGAGATCGGGCCGGCGGATGCGAAAGTCACGATCGTAGAGTTCTACGACTACAATTGTCCCTATTGCCGGGCGACGTATCAGCAGCTCAAGGGGTTTCTCAAAGAGAACCCTGATACGAAGGTCGTGCTCAAGGACGTCGCGAGTCTCGGCAAGGAGTCGGAGGCGGTCGCGCGCATTGCCATCGCGGCAAAAGCGCAGGGACGCGACTTCGATGCGCTCCACGACACGCTCATGACGCAGAAGGGGCAAGTGACGGAAGCGCGTGCCCTCGATATCGCGGCGAAGCTCGGGTTCGATGTCGAGCGGTTGAAGAAAGACGCGAAGTCCTCGACGACCGGCGACGCGCTGACGCGCACGCAGGATCTCGCCAATCGGCTCAACGTCACCGCAACGCCGCTCTACATCATCGGGCACGTAGGAATTGCCGGCGCGCCGGACGATCTCATCGAGCAGATTAAGAAGCAGGCCGAAGAAATCCGAAAGGCCGGGTGCGAGGTTTGTTGACGAGAGGCGCGCTTGGCTTCGCGTCAGGGCGCGGTCGCGAGACGTTGCAAGGCGCTAGCGTCGAGGATGTCGATGGCGCCACGTGAGGTCGCGATCCAGCCGCGCCGCTGGAATTCGTTCAACTGACGGCTCACGACTTCGCGCGCGGTTCCGAGTTCGGATGCCAACTGCTGATGGGTGAGATCGACGCGGTTCTGCGGTCCGCCCAGTTGCAGAAGGTGGTGCGCGAGGCGTACGTCGATGCGCGAGAAGGCGACCTCGTCGATCACGCGCATCAGATTGGTGATGCGCACGCTGAAGGCGGTGAAAACGAAGCGCCGGAAGGCGGCCGATTTTGCGATCAGGTCGTCGAAGGTGGCGCGGGGGATGGCCGCTGCTTCGACGTCCGTCTCGGCGATGCCCTCCGCCTGATAGTCTTCATATCCCATGAGGCAGGCTGTGGTGAGCGCGCAGCTTTCTCCGGCGGAGACGCGATAGAGCACGATCTCGCGGCCCGTTTCCGACACCTGCTGCACGCGCACATTGCCATCGATCAGCAGAAGATAGGCGTTCGGGGCCTGTCCGGGACCGAAGATGCGCGTGCCTGCGGGAAGGCGCACGATCCTGGTGGTTTCGATCAGCGGTTTGGCAATCTCCGGCTCCAAACTTTGAAGGCCCGGAAATGCTGCGATCCAGTTTGCGGTGGTCATGTGATCCGTTCGCGCGTGAGCTGGTGGTCAAGCCATGCGCTTATATTGCACGCCGTCGCTCGTGGCGACCTCGCTCGCAGGGGGAGGCTCGACGCCGCTCGGATCAGAAGTGATAGCCGCGCTCGCCGTGGTCGGAGATATCGAGGCCAGCGCGCTCCCTGTCCTTCGGCGGGCGAAGGCCGATGACGAGATCCACGAACTTGAACAGCACGACCGAAATGATGCCGGACCACGCCAGCGTCAGCGCGACGGCTTTCACCTGGGCGGTCATCTGGGTTGCCATATCGTAGCCGATCGTGATCTGGCCGGGCTGGGCAAGGTAATCGGCGACGCCCGTGCCACCAAAGCGCGGGTCGACGAGGATGCCGGTCGCGAGCGCGCCCACGATGCCGCCGACGCAATGCACGCCGAACACGTCGAGCGTGTCGTCATAGCCCATGGCGCTCTTCAGCCAGGTGCACGCGGCGTAGCCGACGATGCCGCTCAGGATGCCGAGGAAGATAGCGCCAACAGGGCCGGCAAAGCCTGCCGCGGGGGTGACGGCGACCAATCCGATGACCATGCCCGTGATAAGGCCAAGCGTCGTCGGTTTGCCCTTGATGGCCCATTCGATGAAGATCCAGGAGAGGGCGGAGGCGGCCGTCGCGGCGAACGTGTTGCCCATGGCAAGGGCCGCATTGCCGTTGGCCTCGAGATTGGAGCCGCAGTTGAAGCCGAACCAGCCGACCCAGAGCAGTGCTGCGCCGACCATGCTCAGGGTCAGCGAGTGCGGAGGCATGGGCTCGCGGCCGTAGCCGGAGCGCGCGCCCAGCATGAGTGCGGCTGCTA
>JAATOF010005541.1:0-11324 GCA_013170925.1 Podosphaera leucotricha
ACCAATAGAAAATATATATCCGTCCTTGAGCTTTAATTAATAGTGTGTCATCTCTCTCTGTGTGTGTGTGTGTATATTGCACAACTGGGGCAGGTCGGTATCTTTTGCATGGCGGGATCCCGCACTATAAGCCAAGCGACTAGAAGGGGAAACTACGACAGTAGCTCTAGACCGCACAGAGAGAGGAGGGAATTACAATTATCCTTGGCGCCGGCAAGATTTGGTCGCTTTCCTGTCCCCCAACACAAGAATATTCTATTCCTCTAAACATCCGAGTCATCGATTAGCTGGAATAGGAGCAGAATTATTCTCAAATATGCCTACTACTGCTGTCGAGAAGCTCCTACATGTAGTGCTTTTTCCATGTGGTCGAACCCAGAAGGGAATAGCTTTGGTGATCTTAGTAATCCTATGGAGAACAGTCTTCGTGGAATAATATTTGTGAATTGGAGATCGGAGTTTTTTTTTGGCTTAGCTCCTACTGGAGTGAAGGAAGGCTCAGCTAAGTCAAGCAAGACATGTAGCTGGTAGGTCTCTTAATCTTTTGCTCTGAACGCGAAACAAACGGAATAGTACAGCAATTTAAATGTTGTCTTGAGCTAATGGGATTCGTGGGCCATCTCGTGCGCTAGCTTAGCTAAGGTACTCTGGCATACACTCCAATATCGAGCGTAAAGTCTGGTTACCAAAGAATGACTGGAATGTACTCAACAAGCTAGCTAACACGAATTTTCATGGTAACTGTAACAGCTACATGTACACCGTATGGTGTATTGTTCGTGTGGCCTATGTTATGCATTAGCTTGCATGCAAGATCACCATAAGATCAGTAGGGAGCCCCTGCAAACGCTAAGTCTCCACAAGTACGTTTTTCAGGGATTCATGTGATTTCAGCAAAATTATCAATGAAATTCCTAATGATGGAAGACCCTAATCATTATCTCACAACCGATACTTTTTCAGTGCCTCACTTGAAATATCTTCACAAGTCATGATACTTTGTACTCTTTGTAGCAATATCATGTCTCCGTGGGTCAAGTCTAACTTTTGCTCCTGTAAGACGCGAGAGTAGGTTTTTGTCTTTGATCTAATGATCCTCAAGATCTCCATCCGAAAAATATCACAATATCATCCAAGTGAAAATATCTCCTCGGGCGCTGTTGATCCATCCTTGGATTGCGGTAAAAGCGCCTGCTGCCTCAAGACGTGACCAACCATTTAAAAGGGTCAACACGCATCTTCCATTCGTCTGTCACCCTCTGTTTTTCACATTCGACGACAAGCGGCTCCAACTTCCACCGGAGAGATCCATTTCGTTCATGCTAACAATCCTGAAGTTTCCCAAACAAATAGAGAGGATAACAAATAGGTTTAATAACGGTATTGAGGGTTCTCTGATAAACACAAAAAGGTCGACAATCTTAGGCTTTTTATTATCATCAGACATTGCATACAGAGAGCCCCTTGAAACTTTTTTCTACTTGCTTGTATCATCTTTTTGAGTACCCTTTTCGTATCAATTCCCTACCGATGGGGCGGTAAATTTTCCTCCGACGAAGCGTTCAATCTCAGTTGGTAATCTCAAGAAACTTTATTCATTCTCAAACATCTCTCTGTTCTCTGCCGTGTACAGAACATTATTGAGCTCTATCTCGAGGTTTGCCAAGTATCACGTTAATTATAGGCTAATTTGGGTACAATATAGCCCACAATAGTATGTCTAGGAAAGCCATTAATAATAAGTTTAAGTCAGGCTATTTCAGTCATAAGTTCCGTAATTTAAGCATTTGTGAGATGTAATAGAGTTGAGTTTATGTTTTCGGTCATGATTTTATTTCAAATTTGTGCGGGGCGGCAAAGATTCATTAAACGCAAAAATACCGAGGCAGCCAGTATTAACCATAATCCAACGGTTGCCTTCCCTTCGTTCAGACCTTTATTCGAATACACCATCTTCATCAGTGGATCCCATTTATCCCCTCCGCGTTGTGCTAACTTGGATTTATATTTGGGCAATATACTGATAGAAGGGCCACCTCACTCCTTGATTCAACCTGGTTAGTTCCTTGGCGGTCCTCAGATGATCCTGTTAGAGTTCTATGAAATGGCCCAAAAACTTCAACCAAGCATGTCTCTCTGTAACGACTGATAAGCTAGTAGATGTCTGTAACCTACGCTGGCTAACGGAGGCGTAGATACCGGCATGCGTTATGAGAGCTTAGATAGGTCGAATTGTGTATATATAGCACAGACCGATGTTTCATTGTAGAGACTTCCAGAAGGAAAACGCAGAAGCTTGTTGGGATGATATGTACTGACACATCCCTCTCTACTACTAACTTAAAGCCAATTGTCGACTTGGAGTTTTTTATTTTTGGGCAAAGTACCTAAAATCCCCAGGCATATCACGCGGTTAGTCCCTAGTAGATGTCGATCCTCCAATCTATTCAATCTCAGTTCAACTAGAGACGGCCTTGGACCTTCTGAACGGCCGTCTTATTCCGGCTATTTTGCATGATTCCTCTTGATTAAAGCCATCATGTACTCACCCAACGTCGGAGTTTAGACCTCCGTCTACAGGCGAGCCTCTAGACACGTAGCCAGAGAGTATATTCTGGATTTTGGGACTAACTAGGATAGCTCTCAGAATAGGTCATAAGCCTTGTCTTATTTCCACTTTAAATCCCAGAAGTTGTCCATGAAGATCCTTGGTTAGCTGCGCCAGTATGGGTTAGCGAAAGTTTATATTCCCTGTCAAAAACAAAACCCGCATATTCAATGCAAGCGCTTTTCTTTACCGCTTCTACATGTCTATACATGTATACCTACCTGTATATCTACTGCACAAATAGACTAATTATGCGGCCTTTGGTATTATATCGTCATAATTAGTTATTACCATCATCATCATCATCTAAATTTGGCCCGTGCAAGCTTTTGTGCCGAGCAAGACAATGCAATGGACAATGGCGTGGTCTCTCCTCGCTCAATAACTTCCATGCCATCAGTTAAAGAATAATCCAGCAAGACTTCGACCTAGTACCAACAGAAGTATCTCAATTTACTATACTTGATGAGGATGATAAACAATTAAGGATGAATCTTGTCAAGATGATCTATGTTACATTGGAGAGTGGGATGGAAAGAAATGCTTCTCTTTTTGATTGTATCATCAGATTAACCAGTCATCGCTGCGTGGTGTGGTTTGTCCGAAATGAATACCCGGAAAAATTTCATCGTCCTCATGTGAATTACAAATGATTTGTTTTTGGATTCATGGTGTCTGTCTTTCACTGATCTATGCCATTGGGTTCCTTGGTAAATGCGTAATGTGTCTAGTCTGAGCGCAGGCTTCTCCGCGGAACTTCTTTCGTTTGTTTATATGCACTTAGTGTTGAAAAATACGAAATCATTAAGGATTGTGATGACCCGTGTAAGGTTTAAGGTTTTAGTTTGAGTGTTTACTCAATGTAGGAATGAGCCCAGTCGAGAAAGAACAACATCACGTAAGTTATTTCATGCAATTTGATGAGCTATGGGGTCACATGTCTGTCTCGGCAACAATGTTGCGACCTTGAATAATTTCAAAGTTCAAGCCAATCAGATATAAATTTCCAGCTTATTAAAGACTTGCTTGCTTCTTCGTCACTTTAATCCAAGACGTCTTTCTCTCTTTCTCTAACCATATCAATTCAGCAATCTTACTTTCATATCCTTCGCTCCTCTTCATGATGTCTCTAAAACACGGTAAGTTTATCACCTCTCATTATTTACAGGTTTGCTTGCATTGACACGCTTCTCAGACTCATTCCCCGCCTCTGATGCCTTTGACGTTATAAATGAGGTTCTTGCAAGCTCCGAAACCGAGAGAAAAACTGCAATTAAGACTGGAAATGGCGTATTTGCATTTGTGATTGAGAATGAAAAAGGAGCGACAGAAAGCTGGCACATCGATCTAAAGGAAAAAGGAGAAGTTCGGAAAGGTCTCCCAGAAAAGCCGACTGGTATATCCTTTTCTCATCGATTTACGTGGATAAAAAGTTGTAACTGCACTTGCTAACACGTTTGAAATGCAGTAACTTTAAGCCTGAGTGACGAAAATTTTGGAAAATTGGTCGCCGGAAAAGCCAGTCCACAACGATTATTTATGGCTGGCAAGTTGAAGGTCAAGGGAGACGTTTTTAAAGCAGCCAAGATGCAGCCTATACTTCAAAAGGCCCAATCGGCGAGGGCGAAACTTTAGTAATCACAAATAAATGCTTTCATGAAGTTTTTACGTCATAGTTTTAGGGACTCTAGTTTTATTATTGGCGCTATTCATGTCAAATTTTTACTGTTCAAAAAGGAATTCTATTCCCAATTTTAATATATATACTCGTCATCATGGCTGGACATTCTGCTAAATAATTCGTTTTGATTTCACACTTATTCCCATAGAAAAATCGTCATGATCTCTGTTCACCCGAGCAAGTTTTAAAATTTTCGTTTCCGCAAGTATATAGATTCTCAAAATGGAATCTCGGATTAAAGATATGCCATGGCCTTCACGTCTGCCTGACGACGATTGGTCCCAAATTCATGAAGAGCTTCCTAACCTAAGTGACCCCGTAATCCACCAATATTTAGTTGGCAGAGAGGCACTCATAACTGAGGAAAAGCAACGACGAAGTGGTACCTAAGTTATATCCAACCGCTGCCGTTGCTGATCGAATTCAGATCAGAATTTTCGCCAATCTCTCTCCGCAGTCGCAAAAGAAGCGTGCAGTATCGTGGATAAAATCCGAGACGAGGAACAGAGTACGAAATGGAGCTCTTCTTTTTCGGATATACTCGCCCAAAAGACTGGTGAAAATGTGTATCCAGGAATGATGTTTAGCCTGGCCAAGGATAGAATGGAGCAGACAAAGCTCTGGCAAATAATCAGAAAATTTCCAAAAGGTGCATTACTGCATGCTCATATGGATGCGATGGTGGACGCAGATTTTGTTTTAGACCTCCTCATGACGACGCCTGGAATGCACATATATTGTGCAACACCTCTGATTGATCAGATCGAGCGAGAGAAGGCCTTGGTCAAGTTTAGATTTCTAAAAACGACCGGTAAGACCTTATTCTTTTTATTCAATTGAAGAGAAATTAAGCTGACAGATGATTAGAGTCTAAATCTTCGATTTGGAGTCCAGAATATGTTCCAAATACTCCTATCTTGGTGAGTCATGCAGCAGATTCTTTTCCTGCTCTAGGTAGACCAGGTTTCTTAGCTTGGATTAAAAATCGGATAACGATTACAAAAACTGAGTCTATTGAACATTATCATGGTGTCGATGCCGTCTGGAGAAAGTTTGCATCTATTTTCGCTGTACTGGGCTCCATTATCTTCTACGAGCCAATCTTTCGTAAAGTCTTGAGACGAATGATGCAGCAGTTACTTGAAGATGGGGTTAAATGGGTTGATTTACGACTAGCCTTTACCTTTGAATATTATAAGGAAGACAATGAGGAGCCGGAACTTGATTTTAAACATCTTTTCCAGGTCTTTGGAGAAGAAATTGCGAACTTCAAGGCATCCGAAGAAGGTAAAGCGTTCTGGGGGGCTCGAATGATATGGACTGGCTTGCGCGTCCTTGACACAAGGAAGATCGTTGAAGACATGGATGCTTGTATAGCCATGAAATTGTCCTATCCTCATCTTATTTCAGGTTATGATTTGGTAGGACAAGAAGACACTGGCCGACCTCTGAAGGACCTCTTACCTGAGCTCTTTTGGTTTAGAAAACAATGTGCCCAGGAAAAAGTGACCATTCCCTTTTTTTTTCACGCTGGAGAATGTCTCGGGGACGGAACTGAGACTGACAACAATCTTTTTGATGCCATACTTTTGGGCACCCGTCGTATTGGACATGGATTCTCATTATATAAACATCCTTTGCTTGTCGACGCAGTGAAAGATAAAAAGATTCTAGTTGAATCTTGCCCAATCTCTAACGAAGTACTTCGTCTATGCACCTCAATTATCTCTCATCCTCTTCCAGCCCTTATTTCACGTGGAGTAGCGTGCTCCCTCAGCAATGATGATCCCGCAATATTAGGCCAAGATACTGCTGGGCTTACGCATGATTTCTGGCAAGCAATACAAGGATGGAAAAACTTAGGCTTGGCTGGACTCGCCAGCTTAGCAGAAAATAGTGTGCGGTGGGCTGCATTCGAAGATCAAGATGCTTCCACTTGGCTACAAGATGTCCAAGGTGCTTCACTTGGCACAAGTATCCGTGCAATGCGATTAAGAGAGTGGCGAACAGAGTGGGAAAAATACTGTCTCTGGATTGCCAGCGAGTTTGGTGATGAACATACCGATATAGTCTAATATGATCAAACAATGACCTCTGAGATTTAGTCTACAAGATATAATTTGGGATTCGAAAGGAGAGAATTTGATTATTTCATTAGTTACCATATTTACTAAATATAAACAAAATATTCACTTTCTAATCTACATCCGAACCGCTTCATGAATGTGTGTTTAAGCCTATCTCTCCGTTTTCCTTGACTTACCAAGACGAACTCTTTCACGCGGTATCGGGGTGTTGAAGTTAGTCTAGGCTCAGCCCTAATCATAGACGTTAAATAATACAAACAAACAACAAAGATCAAATTCTTGAAATTATTATCTCCATTAATTAATAGTCTCGATTTAAGTAGAATCTTGGCCTAACCGCTACTGGGGGGCGTTTATCGCATAAGCGCGTCGCGCTACGACCGCGAAAAAGGATGGGCCAAGCTGACTTGCCCAGCCACAACCTTCCTGAAAGCGCAACAGCATATTGGGGTGTTTTTATTGCCACCAGAGCTGCCACATAAATCTACCACTAGCATATTAATTCGGTTGGTCTGGTACGTACTATCGAAAAGTATAAACTCTAGGTTCTCTTTCGAAAGATTTGACACATTCTGGATGTGCGAAAAATAGACGTGTCACTAGACTGTTGCTATCGGTGTCTATTCTATCGAAAAACTTTCGACCTTGAAGTGTATCAGCAAGCCAGTTAATTGGAGCCTTGTCACCCAATTGTTGTGATCGAATCTTGCGTCCAAAGTTATGTGTATCTTGAGCGTTTAATCCAATCCCCCAATTATTTCGCACTTGAGCTCGAAGAGTAGAGACTTGAGTTCGTCGACTCAGGAGACTCGAAACAAGTGCCTCCCTCCGCATCTTGATTTGCATCCAAATTTCTAATCCGATAAGATGGATAGGCAATTGGGTCATCAGAAGGCTGGCTCATGATTGTGATTTTCATTCAAAATATAGCCTCTCCAGTCCACTACTTGTTTTTGGGCAATAATCCGAAAGGGGCAGTTGGTTTTACGAGATCCCGTGTTCTTTTTTTTGAAGAATGGAGGTCCTTATTCTTGCGGTCAACAATCTACCCTCCTCCATCATACATGTATGTGATACGCCGACCTTACTTATTCTTACTATTTGCGCATAGGACAATTCCATAGTGTTGAAATATAGGGTGAATTGTGCAAATTGGTGAGTAGAATCAGTGTCGGCGGTTAGACACAAAAAAAAAGCCTTTAGGTCTTCCGATGTTTTATCACCCAATATCTATATATTTTAGTGATTAATACTCACATAATTTCTGCTTCTTTGATAAACTCAATTATCATAGATGCATGAAATTAGAAAGTGAAACAGAAACAATGCAAATAAAAACAACATTAATGTGTAGCATATTTGCAACAATAACAGATAAAAAGGCAGCGCATGTATAAGAATGTGACAAATGAAACCTAATATAGCATTAAATCGCAGGACGTCGCAGATCCTCAGACTCATAATAATATCATGACTAAGAATCTTAACGGCTCAGAAATGCCGGATTCCAACACATAGCCCTTACCAAATGTATGGCCTCAATAGGCAGCTAGCAGGTGATCGAGAGACTCAGTCGTTTGTTAATGGATCATCAATCTTAATTAGTGCAGTGAAATCCCTAAGAGGTGCGTATTTCATTTCTTATGTTTGCCATTGTATTGGAGGATGAGTTTAATGTCGATAATTATATTCAACAAAAGTAAAAGAGAAAAATCAGACTTTTTTAGCTGCCCATAGACTTGCATATGTGATGACTTTCTACATTTATGCGGGCTAGGGAGAGTATTGTCTCTGGCTTGAGAGGAAAGTCAAACATTTTCAGGGGTGTGCGTGATTCTAGTTTAAATTTATAATTTATCCAAAGAATTACCAGATGATCAAGAATGTCTTCAAGATATAGATATGCGTGAGACAATATAGACAAAATATCAAAAATTCCGTTACTAGGGAAACTATATACAGCCAATCAAATATAGGTAAACAAACCCCAACAACTGGTGTGCAAGGCTGTGAAAAGCGCAAATTATCACGTGCCCATAATGATTTACTATAAAAAAGTCATAAAGAATTGGCCAAACTCTTACATGTACTAATTATTCGATGAATCACAAATACTAATAGTTAGGCATGCATATATAAATGCTGCAAATGCTCCAATTCCCAGTTCACAACTTTATGCATGCTAAATTAGGTAAAGGCTTAGAAAGTCCTACTTGAGGCGTTTTCATAGATTGAACATTTTCAGTAACGGGATGGTTGAATGTCCGATTTGTAGCAAACTTGTTAAATCAAAAGATATCAACCAACATATAGATTCCGGATGCGAATCCTTCATTGAACCTGACTCACTCCCCCTAACGCAGTCAAATGGCGCATCTTCGAAACCTCCCATCGTCTCGACCTTTTTCCAGACACCCGTATCAAAGCGAGCTACTTCACTCATAGCAAGCAAGATTGAATCAAGCCCGTCATTAACCCTCTCATCTAAGCTACAGACTAATGACACCCCTCTTGTCTCATCGAGGAAGAGGTCCTTCGACGATATCAACCCGGGGGTCAGCGTGAAGACGGAAGAGAAGACGGCGTTCCGATCGGATCATCCACCAAATCCAAAGAAGACATGCGTCGATAACTTACGGAATGTGGCTCCTCTGGCAGAAAGAATGCGCCCACGCACGCTCGACGATGTCTATGGTCAGGAAATCGTTGGCCGCCAGGGAATCTTACGAGACTTAATTGAGTCAAGTCGAGTACCATCGATGATTCTGTGGGGCGGATCCGGAACAGGTAAAACGACCATTGCGCGCTGCATAGCATCTCATGTCGATTGTAGAATTGTGGAGATAAATAGCTCAAGCTCGGGGGTTGCTGAATGTAAGAAGGTATTTGGTGAAGCAAAGGCAGAGCTGAGATTGAGTGGACGCAAGACTATTATCTTCTGTGATGAGATTCATCGATTTTCCAAAACTCAACAGGATGTCTTCCTTGGTCCCGTCGAATCCGGTCAAATTACTTTGATCGGTGCCACTACCGAAAACCCATCCTTTAAGGTCCAAAGTGCATTACTGTCCCGTTGTCGAACGTTTATCCTTTCTAAACTCACAGATGAAGATATAGTTAAAATATTAGAGCGAGCGTTATCGACAGAAACAAAGCCACCCGAACTAGTCGACTCGGAGCTTCTCAAGTATATCTCAGCTTTTTCCGATGGAGATGCGCGGATAGCTTTGAACTTACTTGAGCTTGCTATGAGTCTATCTAGTAGAACTTCCATTACAAAAGAAGATATAAAAGCCTCCCTAACCAAGACTTTGGTCTACGACAGAGCTGGGGATCAGCATTATGATACCATCTCTGCCTTTCATAAATCAGTTCGAGGCAGTGACCCCAATGCGGCCCTTTATTACCTGGCCCGAATGTTACAGTCTGGGGAAGATCCGCTGTACATTGCGAGAAGAATGGTTATTATCGCCAGTGAAGACGTAGGACTAGCTGACAACAGTATGTTAAGCTTGGCAACTAGTGCCTACACTGCAACAGAAAAAATTGGAATGCCCGAGTGCCGAATCCCACTCGCACACGCAGCAGTAGCATTATGTCTTGCTCCGAAAAGCACAAGGTCCTACCGGGGACTAAATAATGCCTACGCAGCTCTCAGAGAACCTGGAGTTACCGGTCTCCCAATCCCAACTCATCTAAGAAATGCTCCAACTAAGCTGATGAAAGAACTAGGCTATGGTGATCAGTACAAATATAATCCTAATTACGTAAACGGCGAAGTGAAGCAAACTTATTTGCCTGATCAGCTAATAGGGAGAAAATTTCTTGAAGATAGAGATTTAGGGACTGAAATAGACCATGAGCTGTTATAGAGCAGCGGAACAGCGAATCTCCTAATGAGCCCAGGAATTCTGGTCTAGAGCATGAGTATCTCAGTGATAACTATCTTTTCTTTCCTACTTTCCCGGCTTTCCAGCTTATTCCCAAAATTAGAAAATTCGTAACGCCTTTCATTAATCTATCAACCCTGACTGTTTTGCTGCTTAAGCTAAATGAATAACTCCTATTTTCTTATGTTCACTTATTTTTTTCTATTTCAATCAATCGTGACACCAGGAATTATCCCAAAGCAAATTAGCATATGCTGGCCAATTAAGAGTATGGACATCGCAAAAAATTTTGTAATAAGAGGAACAAGAAGTATTTCTTTCGATTATCTTTTATCCTCTCGTCAGAACGTCTCCTTACTCGGGCAAATTCATTGGTATGAAAACCACATATAAAATATCTTCTATGCTGCTAAGCAACAAGTGTAGGAATGGATCCGCTTCTAATGGATCAAAGGTATTAGATCCGGCCAGGCAAGCCACCCACCCATCACCCAAGTCTCGCCGCCCCAAGAATAGGCTTCCGATCCTCGTGAGTTTCTACTGCCTTCTTCCTTTGTAGTCCTTTGTTTTTTTCCGAAAGTGGTGTCGCGGCACGTGATCCGACCATAGCACAAGCAAGATTATCGAAGAACTATTTCTTCTCTACAACCTAACAAGCTAGATATGACTTCCCCTAGATCCTACAGACCTATCGCGCTCCTATCTGTACTGAGCAAGGGGCTTGAGATGCTGGTGGCAAAACGAATGTCCTGGGTAGCCATTAAATATAAAGTGCTTGCCCGACAACAGTTCGGAGCTTTACCTCTTCGTTCAAGTGTGGACCTCACAACCTCACTCACTCATGATATCGAGACCGCAATAGCAAAAGGCATGACAGCCACAATGGCAACGCTTGATATTAAGGGGGCCTTTGATGCCGTCCTTCCAGATAGGCTCATCAGACGTCTCAGAGAACAAGGCTGGCCTGCAGAGCTTTGTAATTGGGTTTCTTCATTTGCGACTGAACGCGAAGTGTGTCTCCGAATTGATGGGGAGATCGGTGAACCAAGACCGATAAA
>JAATOF010005544.1:0-11835 GCA_013170925.1 Podosphaera leucotricha
AATCCATCACCGCCATAACAGGAGCTGGGTACGCTTCGGAACGGAAACTCATGTGGGTGACTTTTCCTCCTTGACCAAGTGATGCGTGTTTCTGTTGGCTCTGAAGATAAACTCCAGGTTCGTAGGGGCCACCACGTACAGGTAGAAACGCCGTCATCGTGCCCCAGTACTTAGCTTTGAAATATCGCTGTTTCTGTAGCCCGATTAGTAATCATATGAATATCTCTAGCTTGCATAAAGTATACATATACTTTTGCATAGGTATGCGGTACTAGCTCCGCATCGCAAAAGATATAGACCCTCCGACCCGCTCAAAAGTCAGTATATTATCCTACTGCGTTCTGTCTATGGACTCTCTTCGACAATCAAACACCGCTGAAGCCATCTTGCCTAATCTTTGCCTTTTGGCTCGACCCAACTCTAACCATTTGGCTCGACCCAACTCTAACCATTTAAAACCAAATCAGGCTCACCCGCTTTTTGGCTAAAGCTAAATGAATGATAACTTTTGAGCCATTTATCTTTTCCGGATACAATTACAGCTTTTCGTTCTTTATGTAATCCTCCAGGAATATTCCAGAATCTTGGACTTGAAAGAATAACTTTTGTCTCCAAAAATGGCCGCTGTAAGTCTAAGCTTTTTCTACATTCCTCCCGCTAATAAAACACCTACACAGCTAGAAAGCAAAACTATAAGTCCGAGATATAAAAATGCTATGCATCAGCTTCGTGAGGTGATCTCTCAGCCGGTTTGTGCATCATTTTGTGCGGGAGGAGTTGCTGGAGCGGTCTCAAGGACAGTAGTTTCTCCTCTCGAAAGGCTAAAGATTCTGTACCAAATTCAGACTATTGGAAGGGAGGAATACAAGCTATCGGTTGGCAAAGGTCTTCTCAAGATGTGGAAAGATGAAGGATGGAGAGGATTCATGCGAGGTAATGGCACAAATTGTATACGAATTGTGCCTTACTCAGCTGTTCAGTTTGGAAGCTATAATTTCTATAAAAAGGTTTGTATTGCTTGATTTCCATCTTACTTGATGGATGTTAACTACGTATTATGAACTAGTTCTTCGAGCCTTCCCCCGGAGCTGATTTAAGCTCCATCAGACGATTGATTTGTGGAGGGGCAGCAGGAATAACTTCTGTTTTTTGTACCTATCCTCTAGATATTGTGAGAACACGACTCTCCATACAGTCAGCATCATTTGCAGCATTGGAGAACTCATCAAAGACAAAACTTCCAGGCATGTGGACAACAATAATCATCATGTACAAAACCGAAGGAGGTATTCTTGCTCTTTACAGGGGTATTATCCCAACAGTTGCTGGAGTTGCACCTTATGTAGGTTGGCCAAAGATTTTTTGTCATTGCTGATTATTTGCTGTGTATAGGTTGGATTGAACTTTATGACATATGAACTTGTGCGATCATACTTCACACCAGAAGGCGAAAAAAATCCGAGTGCGGTACGAAAACTTGCGGCTGGCGCTATCGCTGGAGCTGTTGCACAAACATGCACTTATCCATTGTTAGTTATTGATGTCCATCTAAACATGGAACCAACGAACAACTGACTGGCTGTAGTGATGTGTTGCGACGTCGATTTCAGATTAATACTATGTCCGGTATGGGATATCAGTACAAATCTATATTTGACGCAGTTAACGTTATAGTTGCGAAAGAGGGTTTACGTGGTATGTATAAAGGAATTGTCCCAAACCTTCTTAAAGTAGCACCAAGTATGGCAAGTAGCTGGTTAAGCTTTGAATTGATACGAGATTTCCTCACTCGGAAACCATGAAAATGAAAATCACGGTCAATAATACGCTCCCTTGGGGTAAGTATAAGATGTATAGCTTGAGTAAACGCTATTTTGGTGACATATTAGCAGTTTTTAGATATTACAAAGGAATAAGTTATTTTCGCTTAAAAAAGTTGTAAATACTTATCATGCGACGAGGCCGCAGGTGAAGCCGGAGGTCACATCCTTACCATCGTAGGTGGTCTACCGAAGGCGATCATTACAGAGACGTGCAATCATACCACTGAAGGTGGTGCGCAATATATTGGAAATAAAATTTGATGAATTTTGCTTAAAGGGTTGCGATGAGGTGATCAATATTTTGCGAGGCCGAAGAGCGAGCGCCGACGACGCAGCTAGAGGCAACAATCTTATCACCATAGATGGTCTGACGATAGCGGGAACAATTTTGACGCGATAAAGAGAATAACAGCAACAAATATAACAACAGCCGATTCTGAAGCTGCTGTAATGTGAACATTGGCAATGTAAGTAAAGTTGGATGTGATTGTTAACATATCTGGACATGGTTTTGATGATAAGTATTGTCTATTGACGTCAACAGAGTTGTGAAATGCGCTAATAAGCGAACGACGATATTATAACAAATTTTTCCTCATGTTCTTCGTTTAATACACCCTGGATTAATTCATACTGTACGAAAGGACGATGTCCGTATCAACTAGACACTAACCATCGGTTCGGAACATTACACTTGTAATTAAATACAGAAATAGAGTCAATCTTAGATGCTAACCTACACTAACAATAAATAGAACACAATTACTACAGGATCCAAGAAATACTCCAAGATAAGACACTAGCCCTGCAATGGTCCATAGATCTCAACAACACATCAAGTTTCATTAAAATATTCTTTGACATATCTTTATGAAATACGACACAATTTAATCATGAAATGTATGTAATACGTCGAATGACAAGATATACTAACCATGGCACTAAAATAATATTCTGAGAGACGCTGGCTGGCCGCAATATGTCACCTAAGAATCATATCTTGGACTGCTGATTAATATCCACTCCGATACACATGTTACTCTTGGAAAAAATAGATATGGGATAGAGTTAATAGGCGAGGCGAGGTTAATAAACCCATAATAAGGATAAATTTGCTATTAATTTCAACAGTTTTCAGTGGAAAGATGACAAGATTGAATGTTTTGCTTTTAGCCTTCAACTGTGCTTGGTATATTACTCTCGAGATTATCTCAAACACTTGAAATGTGTTATCTGGGAACTAAATTGTGTCTAAGATTCTCACCTTTTATAACGAGAAACGTCTACTCCCTTTTCAGCCGAAGAGTTTTCCTTTTAAATCAAGAAAGCAAATGAGATCTATTGCCAAGTTCATGAGATTGGAATCAGCATAATTGTGCTCGTTGGACTTTATACTAACAGCTGTGCATGCCTCCGACTTTGGAGTGAAAAATTGAGTGAAAGCCTTTTTACCTGAAATCAGCACTTAGAATGAGCATAATTATTTGGAATTGAATAAAGAAAAAAATATCTGATTTGGGCAATTCTAAAATACTTCTGCACTCAGCTCATACTCACTCTTAAACGGCAAGCATTGGCAGTGTATGAATAGTTTTTCTAATTCAACTTCGAAATCTATTCTTAAAGCATGAACTTGAGATCATGATAGATTGCATGAAAGCCTGGACTATTGGATGTGCGGATAATATTCGAAGGAAGTCGAGAATTACAAGGATGATGGCTACTTTTTCGAATGGTCCATTAGAATAACCTCTGATGCCTTATCGTCCGTTTCCTAGGTTGATGAAATTTTGTCACGGTTATCAAATTCAATATTTGCAAGGATATATTCAGGGCAAATCCGCACCGTGATATATTTTTGTGCTAATATCTGCTCCAGTACTACCCCGGGTGACTGAGCATTAGGCGGATATCTCACCAGCCCTGAACGATGTAGATTGCAACAAAATCTGACTCTAGCTGAGAGGCTTAAACGTAAGGAGAACAGGAGAGGTAATTTTTGGGATAAGGAGATAGAGCTGGTAGGCTAACAAAAAGAATAACTAACTTAGTGGGTGATTTACATTTTTTCGATAATCCGAGCAGTAGCAAGAAAGGGACAATAGATACTAATAAAATCGGACATGCCAATTCAAAATATGCCACACTTTTCCCTTTAAAGCGTCACATGGAATATAAGAAGGTAGTTACTGGACACATACACACCTACATGTTATTAAGATGATACTCGGGAGGCTGACTACATGTTTACTTGTTAAGTATCTGCATAAAGGTTAGGGCAGACGGATTAACTTCAAAATCACCATTAACATATCTCTTATCAGATAGTCTTGATGTTCTACAGTGAATAAAATTTGTCAACACAGTAACATTAAATATTTTATTTGATACTATAAAAAAATTCATATTTTCCATTAATATTGACAGACTTGCTTCTAGTTCCCTATAGAACTTCTGGAACAATTTTTAACTCTAATTCAAGTTGCTTTGATGCCAGTCATTCCTCATGCGCTTCCTATTCAGTCTGTACCTGTTTGATCGCTTGGATCGTCGAAAAGCGAGTATTCGGATCACATGTCACACTCACGAGTGGAGTTGGTCGATAGTCGACTCATTTGAACTCCTTGAGCCAGGATTAAATCTAGGACGCGAGCTATACTCATTGCAATTTCCTTATCTATTAAAAGGCGGAAGCTAGATGTCTGAATTCTAGGGTTGTGGATTGGAAAACAATTCCATCCGGAACCACGTTTATCCGTAACCCCTTCAGTCTAAAGTGCATGATCTGCCTCCTTCGTTTATTAACAGCTCGAATTGTCTCGTGCCTCTCCCACGCGCTTTTAGATCTAGCTATACATATTCGCGCTGTACCAAGTCTTAGAGCAGACTCAGGGAGTGTAGATGACCTCGCCAAGGATTCAAGTACTTGCGATGAACCACGACCTTGTCCAGGATCCCAGGGGAAAATACCGGACGCCTTTGAACCACTATGTAATACCCTTCTTATTAATATCTCAGCCCTATCCCGATTACTTGCATTGAGATTGCTTTGCGTCTTAATGGGGCCACATCACGCAGATGAGCAAGGGCTGCGATAATTTTTCGGTAGCAAGACTTCTGAGGCAAGAAGCCGCGAGATCGAGCGGCTAGAGCACATGAGAAGAGTGTGGAGGGAGTACTACACGTTGGGCATTGTGTTTTTACATTGCCACATAGATTCCGTATCGATATGACTACCATGACTATCCAATAGTAGCATCTGGGGTTAGTTAATCATTTCCAGCCTTTTAGGTAAACTTACGGGCAACAAGTCTTGTCTTAAATCTATCACCAGTTCCATCTATTTTAGATTTAGCAGTAAAAACCCATATTTTAGTGACTAAATTCACCCCTGAAGGTCGAACACATTCTTTACAAGGATCGTTCTAAAATAGAGCGATTACCGTGGTGTCCCCAAAATCAAGACATAACCAAAAATGAGATGCATAAACGTTATTCCAAATTAGCTAACCAGATATAGTAGGTGATGTGCGTTTCTTCGCCCTGAATTAGCCATCCCCTGTCATTCATCACGAAAATTTTCATTTTCGACAGAACAAACCCAGAACGCGCTACCATAAATGAGACAGCTTACTCATCTCAACTTAGTCATCCGCATGTTAACGTAGTTAGATGAACATGTATAGCCGCGTTTCTGAAACACAATATGGGGGCGTGTCAAGATCATCATGACTAATAACTTAGTCATGGTCTTGATTGCACACGGGCAGCAATTTTATACAATAGCTTTGTTTACCCTGAACTTCCTTTGAGCTTGGTATTGTGATGGACCTCAGGATACTATACTTGGTAACGACTGCTTTTTCAGATAAATTGGATTATATCCCAAATCTAGGATACCTTGAGAAATTCATTTTTCGCGTTGGAACATAGTAGATCCGTTTTTGGTTGTGTATGTAAGATAATTTTTAACTAGATGTCTGCAGAATTACGATTTGGGGGTGACTACTGTAGGGGTCTGGGTGTATAAGATCAGGTTTGAATGAGACGGAAAGACTCTTAGTCAGGAGAGGAGAGCGAGTCTAGAATTCAGTTAATGTATCTTAGGGACCATGCACTTTGAGAATAAAAAGTTAAAATAATATATGCTATTTTCCTCTTTCTACATTCATTTTACAATTACGTTATAAAATCTCACATTTTACTCGCGTGTGAGCAACGTTCCCAGTGATCCTGTAACGGCGGTGATCATGAAGCTGAAGTTGACGTGTGCTTTGGTCGGGTTACAACCGAGGTTTGTACGCGAATCACGTCTACCAAATGAATCCTCGGTCAGCCTCCAATTGCATACTTAATGAACATCAAAATTAATATTCAATCAAAATGGTCTTTTGGTGGTTGGGAAGACGTAAATCGGAAGTTGATAGCGTACAAGAAGGTGTGAACAACTACTGTTCGAGAAGACTCGTCTTGACCATTTCTTAGACAGCTCTCCAGGCGATGCTCCAGAGACTCCTGCAGCTGTGTTTGCAGCGCGAGCCTTTAAGACAGCTATCTTTGGAACTCCTGCTCCACCTAATGATCCCGATCATAAACCCGAAGAGAATTCTTCTAGACCTATAATAAACGGTACATCTTATCAACCTCAAAACCTAAACTTCGCAAAACCGTCTGGTATTCTAGTGACACCAGGTGCTTCATTATCACGACGTAAAACTGTTACATTTGGTAGCGACGTGCAACAAGATGTTGAAAGAATTCGTAAACCCAAATCGGCCGATGACCTGTCAAAGGAATGCTTAGGAAATGTACAGAGCATCTCGAGGACTAATTCTATCTTTTATGATCAACCTACACGTATAACTCCACTAACTCGGGAGATGGAGAGGGTTAGAGAAGGCAAATTGGGAAATAGAAACGACAAAAAGTCTGATTCGGTCGCAGGAAAGACGGTCAACTCATCTGTGGACAACGAAAAATATTCCGAACGTCAGCAAGATTCAATGTCTTACCCAAAAGACGAGAAAGATTTCCGGGATCTTAAGTATTACAGCGAAAGTAATAAGTGCGAAGAAGACACAACTGTCAATTTGAATGAGCCTCGCTCAAATTCAGGGAAATATTGGAAATCAGAATTTGAAGTTTATACCCAAGATGCTCAATCAGAATTAAAGAAACTCTTCTCACAGAGAGAGGCTGCCAAATCATT
The DNA here is from genome assembly GCA_013170925.1 of Podosphaera leucotricha. NCBI lineage: Eukaryota > Fungi > Ascomycota > Leotiomycetes > Helotiales > Erysiphaceae > Podosphaera > Podosphaera leucotricha. The sequence continues at coordinate 7,033 of JAATOF010005544.1, forward strand.
TGCACTTACACAGCAAGCAAAAGCCACGAAACTTGCTGAAATGCTTGATGAAGAACAGCAGAAAGTTCATGTCATGCAAGAAAGAATTTCTACTCTTATGACAAAGTTTGGCTCTACTGAACATAAGAGCGACGAAGATCCTACTCTAAACTCAACAAGAGAACCGGTATTATCTTCAGATATGAAGATAAAGATCTCAACGCTTCAAAAAAATCAAGAGAAAATGTCTGCTCTCGAGCTAGAGAATAATAGACTTCGACACTTATTACTCGAAAAAAATGAGATTATCACGAAATTAAATATCGAAAATAGAGAAATTACGCAGAGAATACTTGACCTCAAATCCAGGCTGAAGGAAGGTGGCTGGAAATATAGTTCGCTTCAAATAAACCAAACTGCATCTGTTTTAAACAGATCACCACTAGATAATAATGGATTTGAGGATCAAAAAACTGGTCACAAAACCGACATTGAACATAAAATGGATTTGTGTAATAAGCCATCAACTCACAGTCCAATGAATAGTAGATTATCAAGACACTCAAATGTAGGTATCAAGAAGCCAGCAACGCCTGAAAAGGCCATTGAGCATAAATCTGCAAAAAACGACCACCAGAATGAGACTCGGAGCTCACCTCTTTCCATACAACAATATGCTCGAGATAGATCAATTCCCAATAAAAACTTACAAACTTCTCCTCCTGAAAGAATAATTCCTTCAACTCATCCACGAACTTGTCAATTTGAATCAACAGAAGCTATAGATAATGCAGGTATTGATAGTATTCCATCATCATGCTATGGACCTGTAAAACACTCCCCTTTGGTAAATACTAATAATGATGATATCAAAGATCCCATCAGCACTCGCTTTTACACGTCAAATTGCGATATACCATCTACACAACAGACTAACCCAAAACTCAATTTTAAACCTGAAGTCCCAAATGATTTTAACTACCAATCAAGCTCTAAACGCAATACAATCGGCGTGCAAGCCAGTCCTTTGAAAATAAGCAGAAGGAATGAGGATAGATTAGATTCTAGAACCCCTGCGATGGACAAGGCTTACAGAAAAAATACAAGGGCCAAAATCCCGCCTGAAAGATTTGCGGCTGCTACCAAAAGACTGGCCGAAAAGAAGCTGGCAGCGGCAGCAAATTCAGGGAGGAAGCGAAATATTGAAGCCTAATTGAAGAAAAATCCTAAATGAGAATTAGTGAGACGATGAAACATACTTTGAGTTGTCGGAAGCGACATACTAAATTTTCTGAGTTCATGTACATGTTTGGCTAAAGATAGCTTAGCGTTTCGGATCTTGTAACATGAGTTTAAATCGAGGGTTCCAACGTATTACTTAATGACTACATGTACCCAAGTATAGCATTCGGCAATATTCCCACATAAAACTTGTTTTCTACTTGCCATTTAAACTTCCTCCTTTTATTGTGGTCCTTGATGTCCATGTTGACGTTAGCGAGCGTTTAGAGATAAACTTAGGTCCTAGAGCCAGCAAGCCATTAGGTCTCTTTTAATCTTTTTATTTACTAACTTCTGATCTACGTGATATTAGACTAACTCATACTTCCTGCTGATAACATATAAGTGCAAAATAGAGTTTCACAAAAGTATAAACAGGACGTCAGGTATCATTTCCTAGACTAGCCTTCAACATGGCAGCTGCGGCAAAGCAACGTCTCATGAATGAATACAAGGGATTTGCAAAAGAGAAATGGGTAAAAATCGAGGTAAATTTAAGCCCACATGGATATATGGTCGATTTTTGGTCTAATTTTTCTACTAGATGAGGGATGATAATGTGTTTGAATGGATCGTGGGCCTACTTGTTATCAATCCTGAAAGTGCGTTTGATGGAGCGTATCTCAAAGTGGGCAACTGTTACATCGTTGAAGACATGACTAACACATAGATAGGCAGAAATAGGCTTCTCAGATAGATACCCATATGCTCCTCCAACGTTCAAGTTTCTGGTTCCGATTTACCACCCAAACATATACCCTGACGGCAAGGTCTGCATCTCAATATTACACGCTGCGGGTGACGATGAACGATCCGGAGAGCTCGCCTGTGAGCGCTGGTCCTCCGTCCAAAGCGTCGAAAGCGTTCTGCGCTCCATTCTTCTTCTCCTTGACGATCCTGAGATCACCTCCCCTGCCAATGTTGATGCCGGAGTCTTATATCGGGATAATCGAACGGCATACAGAGAAAGAGCTCGAGAAACCGTCACGAGATCGAGAGAGGACATACCTACAGGTTTCATAATGCCTAAGACTCTTATAGAAGCACCACCACCGCGAATTGTTGAAGATGATGATTTTTGGAATGAAGATGCCGATGAGGATGACGAAGATGATTTTGGCGCCAGTAATAGCTCTGGGGAAGACAACTCTGACTTTGAAGTTGACGATGAGGACGGTCATGATGTGGTGCCTGGGCCCTAAATACATCGACCCTTTCTTATCTACCGTTCTACCGTGAGATTAGCTATCAAAAATGCTTTACAAGACTTGGGAAGGAGTTTAATTGGAGTTTAAATAGGCTGGACGCCTCAGCACAGGTTCATTAATTGTATGAAAAACAGGGTTATAAAGATATAGTGCAAAGCATGCTTCATTGTCATGAATACTCATTATTATAGCTCAACACCATTAAAATAGGATTGGGGGCCTTTTTTTGTAACCTTTCAATATAATTAAAAGTCATGCCCTTAGCAACTACGACGAGCAAAATTGATTAAATGCGTCAGCATGTATCTATCGATATTAACTTGCACAGGAGATAAGTGCATAGACTAGTCACAGCCAAACTGCTACAAGAAACTCACTGTAAGAGAGGTTGATTGTACAAAAAAACCTTACATGGTCCATTATTTTTTATTTCTTCACCAAAGAAATTTCGTATCGATTACAGTGAGCTCTGATAAACCTTCCCCCATCTGTGCGGGTTAAAACTACAATTGTAGTTTCCCCTTCAAGTCCAAATTAAAAATTGGACACCAAAATCAAACCACGAACCAGCTCGAATAAATAACATAAGAACTAATATTAAATTTATTTAAACTATATCAAATAAATTAGAATATAAGATTATAAAAATTATTCGGCGTAAGTTCGAAAATATATTACCACAACAGAAAATTGACAAAAGCTAGAAATTTGAATTATGACACAATAATATACCTCATCATCAACCCCATCATTACCTTCAATTCATAAGAGGGCAGCTTCCGCTCCACTACTATCGTCACGTTTATTAGAAAGAGAAACTAGTAGGCTAAAGCCTTACTCTCCTTCCATGGCTTGGATCATGTGTCATCACCTGATATGAAATAATCCATAAGATATATTTTTTGGCTTCCAGTCTCAGCTGGACGAAAATAATTTATACAGTGCCTATAACGAGGATGTCTGAGGGAGTTATCAAAATAGAGAAAACCATCCACTGGTTTGAAGGTTCTATCCTGTCTTATCAAGAGATCTTCCGACTAATGAGACCGAAAAGATGCTTGCCAAAGCTCCTTCGAATGGTCTACCCGTATATTCTCGTCTAGTTAATTGTGTGTCAAACTTTGAAGATTATGATGAAGTGGCTAATCTACTTAATCATTCAGATCCAGGTTTCATTGCTGAGTAGCCGTGACTTTTCTTTAGAGGTTTCTTGGTGGATTTAACGTTACTTCGGGAAGATTTTCTGGTTTTATGACGTTTTGGATCTTTTCTTTTCATCTCTCATCTTTCATTTTTCGTCCGTAGCTTTTCTCCAAATTCTTGAACCTCAACAACAAATGGACAGTGTCGTTTAAAATACCCCCCTTTTCAAAAATAACACATTTTAGACGGTGAGATCGATCTATCAGAGACATCAGAATCACGTCGATGGGAAGTTTGAATAGATCGGCGACGACGAGAGGCAACATTTGCACTTTCACTTTTACTTCGTTCTTTTTCAACGAGTCTCTATATCTTCTCTTCAACAGTAAAGTTATCATGCAGATGAAGCCCATCAATGGTCATTTGGAATGATTTGGGAAGTTTCTTCATAAGCAGCATCAATAACCCATTGTCAGAACATGTGTGGCGCATATTTGAATTGGCTGCAATCAGCTTTCGTCGATATATTCTCAGTCTTTTCCAAGCGGCATCTACGCCCTCAAGCTCGTCAAATTCGAAATTCTGAATTCTACCAAGGTATGTATGTGTTGACAGCATTAACGCTAGTCTTTACATACTTTTTCTTTAAAATGGGCCCAGACTTCGATTACAGTTCCAAATTCGTCAATTAAATTTTCATCATATTCGGATAAATAGTCGGTTAATATGGATAAGAATTTGGCCTGGTCTTTTTTTATACTGAGCAAATTTTTCCATGTCCAAGTTTCCACTCATCTTTTGTAGATACTACCTTTCTATTCCACGTAAAAGCTTCTTTGGATGTCTCGGCGGTGTAAAATATGTCCTTCCCTTTGAGATGGAGTTTCATCCGTCGAAACCATTGTTCATGGTTATCGCGATTAAATGGGTATCCTAGAAGCTCTATCAGTAAATTCTCTGTCCATCTTGATCGAACTTCTTCAAGTATAATTCTTTTTTTTTCTTTCAGCGGTCTACTCTTCGTTTCAGTGCAATTAGGTTCGTTCACGCCCTTCGCTTCAGCGGTGAATTAAAGCCAAGGGCTTAGGTGATGAGCCTACAATCATAATTCGCAAACCAGGGTCATAACCTATTAGAATTATGTAAACTTTCATCAGCTGTACTAGAGTGTGTGTGTATTATTTATCGTCTG
>JAATOF010005548.1:0-10002 GCA_013170925.1 Podosphaera leucotricha
GGGGGGCGAACGATGTAGGGATTAATATGGTTAATTACTACATGTACATGTATATAGCAGACTCCCCTCCAAGTTTCTAACATTAAAGAATGTATTTGAAGTCGCCAACGTTGCCAACTACCGTTTGCTACCAGCCCTTCACGTATCATTCTATGCCCTATCCTTCGTCTGTTGAAGCTTTCCCGGATTTTAAATTGAGAGAACCTTCCCGAGCAGCGAGGAAGAAAAGAATAAATAAATAAATAAAACTCCCGAACAGCGAGGAGTCTAGTTTATGAAATACCAAGTACCCGAGGTTTCTTCATCAGATAATTCAACAACACCATGACCTAGTCTTTCTCAGCCTGCTCTAAATAAATATGTACAATAGCGTGAAAAAGTGAGAGGGGTTGCTGGATGTTTGCAGGCACACCAATATCGAACAAGGTACCTTTCCAGCCAAAATTTACCCAATCAAACTTTTCTGCCTTGGCGTAGTCAGCAAGACTTTAAAAATATTGTCGAAAAGGGCGTCTGTACGCGATGTACTCAGGGAGGACATCTATCTCAGTACTGTTCCAAGTTTCGTGCTGCTCTTAGGCCCGGCGTGAACGTAAACGCTGCTGGGCATAAAGACCATGAAATGGCCATCTCAATCGCCTGACTTGAACCCAACTGAGCACCTCTGATGTCTTGTCAAACGTCGACTTGGAGAATACGAGGAACTACCGAATAGTATGCATGAATTGACGAAAAGAGTGGATGCAAAGTGAAAAATATCCACGAAAATTCTTGTCAAACATTAATTGAAAGCATGCCATCAAAGGTTTCTGCTGTAATTAGGGCAAGAAGTGGTAATACCAGGTATTAAAATCACGCCAGCAAAAATTCTACATGGTCACCTGATTCAAATACCCCTGTAAGCAATAAATTTCGTCATTATTTTTGTGGAAAAAATTACAGTACTGCTGGAAAAATGACTTGGGATTTCCGAGAATCTAGAATCATTAATTTTCATGTAAATTTCGTTGAGTTATCCTGAGATTTATCTGTTATGGTGCAAATATGTGGAATTTTTGCGAGCTAGTGTAATTCCATTTATGGTGGGTGGCCTTACATTTCTGGTATAGCCAGATTCGCCACAAAGGGGTTGTCCCTTAACAGATAACTCTTTTGCCTCGAACGTATTTTCATTCCAAACTTTCTTAAGTTCTAGCTGCTAAATAAAAATGTAAAGTCTTCAATACTTCATCCGACGATTCTCTCTAGAGGAACGTAAAAACCTTCTGGCTGATTAGCTTGTCTACGATGATTTTTCGGATTAACTTGATATCTTTATGGGGAACTAATGCATCCAGATATTATATGGTTCACTTGTCTGTAGGTGAGATTGAGGAATCGTCTGACGAAAGAGCCGTGGCGGCCGCCTCGATACAGAGGAAGTATCTAAAAATAACTTGGTTAAGGTTATAAATTTTTGTTATTGTGAAAATCCATCTAAATTTGATGTCATAGAGTGGCTCTTGTCGGGCAGGGACGCCGTGTCGCAGATGTTCGGTCATTCATCTATTGCGAAGCAATTAGTTAAGTGTATTTCTCAAACAAACTTGTGGGCTTGATCACTCATAACATAATATCTTCGTGAGGGTTAGAGTTTTTGGAGTTGTTGCCCAAATAACAATTTGATGATTAAGAGTTTGGTCGTTACCGCATTGTTGTTGTTCGATGATTAGAACGCCAGCTAAATTATTAGAGGGGGTGTGTTGAGAATGAGAAGCCGGAATAATAATTATCCCGAAACCGTCTATAATATGCTAAAATTCGGCTCGTAGAAATACTAGGATATTCCCCTGTCCAGAACCTTAGTCTTGTCGCTTAGTAATAAAATACTCTTCGCGTGATGTAATTTGAACAGACAAAACGTATATTTTGCGGGGATATTATGTCATTACTAGGTAAGGCGGATAGCGCTAATGCATTTTGAAGTCTAACCCTTGAAAATCCAGTAAATTTACAATGACCAACTAAGCCAACCCAATAAAATTAACCCTGTAAAATTCATATCATCCAACATTTTTCTTGACTAATAATCTGTCACTAAGTGACTAATAGCGATGGATTTATATACCAATCACAATTTTTAATAAATCAGCCCTCTGAAAGGCTCACTCACACCAAGGACTAAACATCTGCCTCTTGTTGTCAGTTTTTCCTGTAATTCAGTTTCGTATGTTGGCTTGGAAATCTTTGATAGTAGATTTAAAAAATTGTAGCTGATGAAATGAGTGGCTTGGTCCTCGTTATACAATAACTTCTACCTCATATAAAGAAAGACCAGGCAGTAGTTGAAATTTCGACAAAAGTTTTGGAGTCCACGGATATGACTTTCAAGATGTAAGAAGATTTATCAGACATAAGGGTACATGTATCAACTAATGTAAATGTTAAATAAACCCTATATGTACAAAGACATCTTTTTCACCTATAGCAATAGTAAAGTCATTATAGCAATTAATAGAAAGAAATTAGTAAACGAGTAGAATGATAATTAGATTTGATCGAAGAATATGGTGTTCATCCTTCGCGATGACAATTATATGTATACAAAATAGCCAGCAAGTTTCATTCATCCTTCGTATCAATCGTCGGCCAGTAGTAGGTCTAGACTTTTTCTTGCTCACCAAGACCGAGCGCCACTCCCAACTTGTTATAACAAATTTTCTTGTTTGGCATCTCATTCCCTACATCCCACCCTAATTCCAAGTCATTTGCCTCTTTCACCTTCATTTCACATGTGTGATTCTACTCCAGCTACAGTGTTGACATCAGCTCCAAACAATTATCCCTCTCTCACTCTCCCTTCGCTACTGTATCTTCAGGAACAATAGTCATAGGTAAAAACATTATATTGTCAACTACAATAAACAAAAAAAATAATAATTAATTACAAGACGACTACAGCAGCAGGACAAGTTTAAAATTTTCAGCCCTGGCAAAAAATACAGAAGGCTACAAGCTTATTGACGTGGCGAACAGGTCTAACCTTGTACGCCAGGGATAGCTTCACTTTCAGATTTTAGCATAACTTGAGAAAAGACCTTCCTAAAGTCAACCCATCCCGAATCACAATGAGAAACTTATCTTCCATATCCAAATTATTATGGCCGTTGATAGTCCTGGAGCTCTTCACGTCAAGCCTTTTTATGCCATGTCTCGCAGCCGCCGACCAGCCTTCTGTACCTGAGACAATAAGAGGTACCAATGCGGCTGGAGTGACTACTAATCTATTTGTCGATAGAGATCCAGCTCTATATACTGGAGATTTTGGTGATTGCATGGGGGGACAAAGTCTTATCAACTTGACCTCCTTCGACGCAGCTTACTACGCAGACAATATGACCGTACTATTCAACATGGCTGGAACTACAAGTCTTAGGAATGAATCTGTTATGTTATATATTTCAGTTGAGGCTTATGGGGAAGATCGCTTTAATCTTGTCTTTAATCCATGTAGTGCAAACTTTGTAAGGTTAGTCAGAAGAGTCTTGATTGCTTCTATGGTCAGCAAAATACTGATGTGTAACAGTTTATGCCCACTAAATAGCAGTATACCTATTTTCGGACAAGCCTTAATACCTGTATCTACATCTGATGTCGCAGGTATTCCTAGTATTGCCCTTAATATCCCCGACTTCGAGGGGTCTGCTACTCTTCGTTTTTTCTCGAATTCGTCTCAGACTCAGATTGCATGCTTTTCTGCTGTCATGAGAAATGGTGCAAGCCTGTCCCATCCAACTGCTATTGGGATGGTCCTTGGTCTATTTACCTTTGTGGCGATTGCGGCATCTTTCGCAACAGTCATTTATGGCGAGGGAGTCTCGCAAATTCGGACACACTACGCACATTCACTTTCTATACTTTTGCTCTTTGAGGTTTTCCATTCGATTTTTTTCTCTGGTGCATTGTCAATGAATTGGCCGAGTATCTTGACTGCCTGGTGGAGTAACTTTGCCTGGTCGGCAGGAATGATCTATTCTACGGATGTCATAAAATCTCTAAATACCTTTGTCGGAATAACTGGTAACTCTAGCCAAGCTGGCGGAGCTGGATCTACGGCTCTAAATACTAATGGTGGTCTACAACAGCAAATCTATGGTCGGTCGCTTCAAACAAGCTACATAAACGTGCTAGATGAGAAAAAGGGACTTGATCTGTCATTGCTCAAAAGAACAATGGGAACAAAGATGATAGAAAGACACCAAATTGATGAAAAACTTTATGATTGGGCGGGTGTCCCAGTCTCCCCAGGTCTCCCACTTCCTGGGCGTTGGTCGGATTTTTCCGGAACACTTTCACAAGTTGGTATCCCTGCTGCTGATGCCTTCCTGAACGGCTTGATATGGCTCCTAATAATAATACTTACTATCTGTGTCGCCTTAGCCCTCTTCAAATATGTCTTAGAAGGTCTCTGTACTATAAATTGGGTCAAAAAAGATCGCCTTTCACTATTCAGGACTAACTGGCTCGAGTATCTCAAAGTAACGCTACTTAGAACCTGCTTCATTTTCTTCTTCATGGTGATGACGCTCACGCTTTATCAATTCTCCTACGGTGGAAAAGTAGGCCCTATTTTGATTGCCGCACTAGTTTTTCTAGTCTTCTTTATAGGCTGCCTTACACTAAGTTACTGTGCCTGTTTATATCAAACCCAATTTGATGGTCTGGATAATAAGCCCAAAGGCTTTTCTTTTCGATCACGAAAAGTTATCAAACGTCTATTCCAGCCCAACACTGATTGCGAGAAATCTTTGCAGGAGGGAGAAATATTAAAAACCACAGCAAATTCATCTTCATCTCTAAAGCCCAGCTCTATGGCCGCTGGTAGCGAACATCATAATTCATTTCAAAATGATGACTATATACGACGTTTCGGATGGCTATCTGCCAGATATCGACGCACAAAATGGTGGTTCTTCGTAGTTTGGATCGTCTATCAGTTTGTTCGAGCATGTTTTGTTGGGGGGGCTCGCGAATATCCTACGGCTCAGGTCGCTGGACTTTTTATGTGGGAATTAATCTCATTTGTAGCAATCGCGATTATCAATCCTTTTGAAGGTGAAAGAAACGCAGTGCTTGCTATTTGGTTGCTGGGTGTTAGCAAGGTAGTCACAGCTGGTCTCTCGATCGCTTTTCTACAAAACATAGGTCTTGCCCGTATTCCAACGACTATCATAGGCATATTGATCATCATTAATCAAGGGCTTCTAGTCCTTGCCGTTCTTACCTTAATAGTCCTTGGAGCAATATCTACTCATATGTCTCTTACTCGTAACCGTCATGAGTACAGCCCCGAAAACTTGAAAGATATCCGACTAAAATATTTTGCTCACCTCGAACAAAAGGAAAAAGATATTCCACCACCACCACCGCCACTCCCTGAGCCAGAAGAGTCTAAAGAGCCTTACTTCAGTGTCAACACAGTTCGTCGTGCACCAAAAATAGAAGACGAAGATCCTGACCAAATTTCAAACATCTATAACCCTAACAGATCTTTCTCTTCTCTCTCACGTTATGAACATGCAAATAGGCCTTCAAGCCGCGTCAATAGTATCTCGGGTAGTGTTCGAAATTATCACTCAAGACATGGAAACGTGGCTTATGGACCACGTATGCACAGCGCTAGCTGGGGCTCCCGAGATTTTCATGAATGGCAGCAAAATGAAATTGGCCGGGGGAACACTCCAATTGAGATGTCAATTCGAGTAGCCAGAGGATTTGACACGAGTAATAACTCGATTTCGTCAGCGCCTCTGATTCGACCATCTACTTCAGTTAGCAGCTTAAGACTAGCTACTCCATCAATAGAGCAGCAGAAACAGTATGCAAATCAAAGAATTAATGGTTATAAATGAATCATCTTGAAAAATAACGAAGCCATGAATACTGAACAAGCTGAAGAAAAATAGAAACGGATGGGGGAGTTATTGGTTTACACAACTACGGCGTTAAGGGATTTTTATTATCTACGAACAGCAAGTTGGATTTTGCCTATTATCAAGCGCCAACGATAGTGTCGCTACCTTCTATCCTACTGTACATTTATTACATACCCCCGAAAAGCGGCGTACTGGAGTGACTTTGTACATACATATCATAACGATACATCTTTCTACAGCGAAGAATGTAATAATTAAGTATTTGAATTATCCGGCTCTTTATTAAATATTGTTGAAATACAATGGCAAGTGCACCTTTATCATCTTCAACGGCTTTTTCAGGGACAACTTTTGACTTTTTCTTAATTTATTACTAATTCCTCTGCTCTGCGATTATATTTTTCAATAATTGATGAGATATACGAAATATTTGCGAATATCTAATAAGTTAGTCACTAGAAAAGCCGTCATTTCAGTTGATTTCGAGGAACTCCTCGGTATAGTTACACTAAAAGCTCTTGAGCGTAGTTTTCTATTTCGTTGTCTTAATATTCATGGTGTTTTTTTAGTTTCCTTTCTGTCCGTTTAAAATACAGTTTCTTGAGTAAATCATCAAAATATGATCAGTCCGAAGCCAATATATTGATGGGCTTTCCTAATGCTTTACAGCGACACTACACAAGGTCGATTCAAATATGAGTCGAGTGGATCTAAGTGTTAGATTATGCCGGTATTATCTCACTATCCACTACTTGTGGAGCTAAGGTAAAGGGTTCTCGGCGGCGAGGTATATTTTAAGTGAGTTCCGGGTTTGGATTTGATCTTTATCGCTAGTATCGCACTTGACTCAGCTACTCTTGTAGCGACTCCAGACCAATCATTTAGGACTAGATATACTAGCTTCGGCGGTTCAAGTACTTGATTTTTCCTAAGATCATCGATCTGCTACAGAATTTGCTTGCAGAATGGTGAAAGTGCAGCTACTTTCACTAGATATCTCAGACAAACTCTAGTTTAGGAGCTTATTGCGTTTACCTATCCTAAATTTCAACCAGGATTTTTTTTTCTATCTCAGCAAACTATACTCAGATTTGGGAGATATTATACTGGAAGTCTAAAAACTAGGTAAGTGGCCTTGCATTTATCAGATGTGCTTACATGCTTAAAGATAGATACTCTTACATCCTCAAGGTAGAAATATGGAATTATCTTGCGACAGAAGGCAATGGCCTCGTGTGCATCTAAATAAGCGCTTATGTCCCATTAAGTGCTCACGTGTTTTATTTTCAAGTCTTGCATTCTCGAATTCACTTCCCACAATGGTTTCTAGATAATTTTCCTTCAAGGCGCGGCATTTTCAACCTATAATTCTGAAAAAGTCTTGAAGATTTTGTTGGAAATATGTTTTACAGTCATGAAAGTATGTACTTTTAGGGAAAATGATATTCATCCTGATGCTAACTCTTAAAAAGTATTAACGAGCAGAAAATATGGTGTTGCAACCGTTTGGTGAGCTCTGCCACCAAAATTCTCTTAATGAAATTCTTGTTCCAAAGATTGTGATCGCTCATAATAAATGTAGGCTCGTTGCTACATTAGGTCCCAAATCAAATACCAGGAGGGTCACACGGAAGGCCATTCTGGATGTTAACCTCAAGAAAGCTTGTGAAACTATTATTGAGCCAGAAGCGCCGATGGCTTTAAGATTACTGAGTAATTTGCTGTACGCACTACATTTTCCATTGCATCTCTTTACTTATGATAGGAAGTTATGGAGTCACTCGAGTCTATACTCAAAAATGGGACTACTTACTCTCTGATACACAAGCTATCCAGTCAAGTATGCGGACGTTTTTCAAGGCCAGTAACAATCAAATTGATCATAATGCGGGGAAGTCTAGGTATATATCTCTTGATCAGGCTAGGATATGACTAAATTGTTATTCTCAGGCCTGAACAGCTTGTTCTAGCTGATGACCCATCTTTCCTTGTGGATGGCCCTCTTGAACCTCCACCACTTGATCTCGAGGAAATGATCGGCTTGAAATCACCATGTCTCTCTCAAGCAAAACCTTCACCCTCTTTTTTCCAGTCAAGTAATTCAGAGACATCTGGATACAACAACCTAACATTAGGCTTTGAAAAATTATCGTACAGTCAAGCTCTACCAAGTCCACATGAAATTAATGATATTGATTCGAATATGGGATCTTTGATTGCAAAAAAGACCGGATTTGATAAAATAAATGATGATGAATTAACGCTCATTCAAAATGATGATTTATTCGAAATCGATGATCGAGGTGAAATTCATGAACTACCTCCAAATCGACAAGAGCAATCATACACGGGATGCGTTCAGCAAGAGACCAGCTCCATAAAAGTCTCTGAAGCTCAAGGGGGTGACTTATTAATGTATCCAGAAGAGGGAAATAGCATTCAAGTAGTAGAAAGTGACCCTCAAGAGCGCATACATCTCTTACAATCAACCCCGAATAAAGCAGTAAGCTTGACACTAACACAAGATGGCTCCGACTTAGAAGTATCAGCTCGAGCTCCCCAAAAGCACAAAAAAAAAACCGCTAAGAAGAGTCTGACTACTGCGGATAGGTTTACGGAGCTAGGAACCATGGAAATTAGTAAAATGATAGCAGAGTATCCCCAAAATATGATGACACAAATTTTGCTCAAGAGCCGAATGAAGGCTCAAGCACAGTCTAGGAAAAATGCTATTCATTATGTATTTGGAACAGGAATCAATTTTATTGGCGAGAGTGCAGCATCATCTTTACCTTACAATCCTCTCATTCAATTTTCTGGCGCAGCTTTAATGAACAAGATTACTGGTAAATCTTTGGGGGCTCATTTATTAGGAAGGAAACGTCAAGCATCCGGTGAGATCCGCGAGTTTAAACCTAATAAACGTATTCGCGATGATGAGCCTGAGTCACACGATATGATATCTAAAGATGAAAATCTGAACATTCAAGCCGAGCAAAATAGTCAAACCAACCGAAGCGACAAATCTGTAGAAGTTGCCCGAGAAGTTGTATCTGCACTGAAAGATTCATCTATAATATTGCCATGGAATCAGTCGACATCCATTTTTTCCCATCAAAAATCTAGCATTAGACATCCAGGGAGTCGATTGATCTCGCAGTCTCCTTTACTTGGCTATGGATCAGCGATCTCCGGAAATAACAAAGTTATCGACGAAATGGTCATGTATGAAGAAGAGCTCGACTACATTGACGATCCTATTATAGATGCAGGTGATCTCATTCGCAATACTGAAACCGTTGCACAATTAGATGCCGATGCTGATTTTGAGCTTTTTGGCCCCGCAGCTGCTGTCGACACCCAAACAGCTGGTACGTCTCAATGGGTGCGGGAAGCTTTGCATAGAGAAAGTGAAAACTTCTTAGGCTTTGTTCGAAATGCGATAACTGGGAAGATTGCCAGTGGTGGTGATTCTATGCGCACCGATAGTGTCACTTTTTTGGAGCTCTTTGATCCCAAGAAGAATAGTAGAATTGTCGCAGCACAGGCTTTCTACCACGTCCTGAGCCTTGTAACCAAGCATCAACTTTGGGTCAATCAATTTTCGGACACACAGGACATAGGTAGCAAGCTAAATGACGATATTTACATTGGAATTTTTTGAGATTATTACTGGATAATATCTGAAATTTTAAGCTATAATCTTGATAAAACGCTAAATATTAAATTTTAGATGTACAGACTTGATGCCTGAAAATTTTCTCGCGTCTTTTATTTCTTGATAAATGTAAGCAAGTGCGCTGGATCATGAGTTGCCAAAAGTATTGGACAAGAGGCAAGTAAAACTCGGCATACATGTATCTAAATATGAGAATAGGTCATTTAATTGTGACAATTTGGGTTAAATTTTACAGGATTAGTAATTTCTGATGTTAAGGATAAGGAACAGATTAGTGACAACACATTTTGTTGAAGATAGGGCCAATCTGATGATCACTGTATCCACTAGTACCGATACAGCCTAGCGGCTATCGCGAGCAGAGAGGTTTATCTTGTTGGAAAATAGAGCGTAGACTTAGTTTGAATA
>JAATOF010005562.1:0-27498 GCA_013170925.1 Podosphaera leucotricha
CTAACTACGGCAATCTGGGTGCGTGTAGAGCTTGAGACTAAATGTAATAACTTGTCCTTCTCTACGTGGAATCTACGTGTACTTAAGTATACATAGGTGGTTGGCCCGTGCTTCTACGCTTGACAATAGGGGAGTCAACAATCGCGCTGTCCAACTACGCTGGCTTATCTAACCAATAGGATCCTCACCACCCCCCCCCCTAATCACTTATCCTCTTCCCCGAAGCTTCTTGACATATGTTAATTAATGACCGTTGATTAAGAGCACCAAAGTTCACTTTGGACAGAGCTGCATTATTTTCTTTCTTTCAGTAACTGAAGAAATCGATCACGGGTTTCACTGTCTGATTGATCTTCGCATTTCGCTGTACAATTTACTCAATTAGGGATAGAACTTACCCCAATCCACTGTGATCGGTCATATATTGTTGTACTTATGAGTCTTTAAGTTAAGGTCAATTAATTTGACAATTATCATCTTTACCCATTGCGACCTTAAAATTTCGGATTTAAATATTCAACAGTAAATAAAATGTACGTTCTCAAGTTGTTGTGAGGGTATCTATATTAAGCTCGTGTAGCAGAGATTAGGACAAAGATTAGCTTCTCCGGTAGTCCGACACCTTTTTGCTTGACCGATAATTCTTCTCTTAAACCTTGAAATAGATTATCATGGGATTTACGAGACACCTCTTCGTTGACTGATGGCAACAAATTTTTGTTCTCTCAGTACCTCGTCTCTTAATGACCAATTCTTTCACCGTCAACACATTCCATAACTTCTCTTTAAACGAATAGAAAAATATTCATGATAAATTCCAACTTCTCCATCATTGATGTCACTTCTTACTGGTTTTATTTTCATTTCCTGAGAAAATATGAAGGATTCTTGAAATTAGTATTTTAAAGTGGAACTACGACTGACAGAAACTCATTTTTATCCAATCCAACTCTCTTAAACATCGACAGGAAATGTGCTAGAGAATTCTGTGTCTTTAGTTCTCGCTGACCACAGGATTCCCGACGTGACCATTGTTACCAGACAACTCTTCACATACTTGACATACTGAGATGCATCTGCCAGTAGCTTTTTTGGTTTTTAATCTTCTATTTACCTTTACATCACTCCACGCTGCAAGACTCAAATCCAAAACAAAACTCATCTCAAATATCAATCGTTTCGAGTCAAAGAGTTTTCTGTGTGACAAAAAGCTATTCCTTTCCCAAATCATCCAAAATACGATTAATTATGTGACTAATCCCGAGAAACCTCGAGATCTCCATGACTTTGATGGATATCTCGAGTATGACTTCCTTAGGCCCATAAAGACGTGGCCTTTGCCATCATCGCATAAAACAAGACCCTGGATATCTGGTGAGCAATACTGCGATATTTCTACACATGTATGTTGATATCTCGATCAGGACAGCCGACTTCTTATTTATTGGTGATAGACGCCCATTCGAAGAAATCTCTTGGTGTCATCTACACACTTGGTGCAAAAAATGAGCAGGGTAGAAAGATATACCATCGTTGTCTAGAGACTAATGCCGGGGGCAAAATTACTTCTGTTACCGTTCCGAACGGCGGCTTCCGATGTACGGACCGCATAATCACGACAACTGACGCAATTATTTATGCTAAAAATGCTCGAGAGATGCTTCAAGCTCGAAGAAAATACAAAAAAAGGACCTTCCCTATTTTCTATCAAGGAGATTTGGAATTTAGCGGTCAAAGTCCTCACACTCTTTGGCCTATTAGTGCTATCAAGAAAATTTTTTTGAATACTGGTATGTTCACTCTGAAGTTAGTTTGGTAAAACCCACTTCAGGCCCACTTCTTCTTTTAAAGTGCCAAAATTTTAACCATAAAAATCAGCCAAAAGGTTTCTAGTCCTCGACGCAAACCTTAATATTGTCGACGCCCTTATTTTAATAGACGGAAAATATGAGAGATGTCGTCAGGTTAATGATGCAAAATTTCAAGTTTCAATGCTTGTCCCTCCCATTACAGTTCAACCAGACGAGATAGATGTATTCGAATACGGCAATAAACATATTTTAGCTAGCCAAGTTTTGAAAAGCGCCAAAGATGCCATTAATGGATTCCTCAAGAAGATAGATGACCCTCGATATAAATATCCCAAACCTTTCGGTCACTTAGATTTAAACTGTGAAAGTTGTGAGACTGCTCACTTTTTGTGGCCTGTAAAAACTTTTAGTCGATCTAATCACTTTACTTCGCCCGGTAAACCATCTCTTTTCATTTGTTACATCTCATTCTCAATGAACTGACATTCTCTTTAGGACTTAATGAACCTTTTCTGGCAGTCATAAATCGATATGCTGACGTTGTTGATGTTGTTGTTGAGGGCATGAATGGTAAATATTTAAGTTGTCGAAGAGTGGCCAGAAAAAAGAGTAGATCATTACTTTTGACAGAGCAGATGTAGGGAACAAAATCCGGTAAATTTTTCAAACTCGGGGCATTATTAATTTACTTTACTACGATTATACAGAATTACCCGACTGTTAGTTATTCTAATATTGGGATACAATCAAGTAGTAAACGCTGGCCTTGGATCTCATCCGTTCAGTCTCCGTGGCTCAAGAAGTTTGTGGGAAAAATCCCTGGTACGTAACGATGCTGATATCTGCCGTTATTGAAATTGTAGAGTGATGAAATCGAACAAGGTCAAGTTGGTAAGGAGAAGAACACTTCTTCTGGTGCTGTTGAACAGGCTGGTGGAATATTATTGGTGGTGGTCGTAGATAATGCCACCATTTATTAAAGAATGAGACTCTGAAGGTGTAAAGTTATGAATTCATGCATAGAGAAGTGTATAGAGAAGAGTACTTTACTGTGGTTCGTAGAGACAATGTTTGTACGTAAAATTTCTGGAACATCATCATTTTGCCTACGGATCATCACTCATCCATAAGTTTTGTTTTGCGTAACCTCGTTTAGATGGTTAACCCATGACTAGTGTGCTCTTAGTATATTCTTCCAATTAACGCCACAACATAATTCTATATATCTTATGTAACTCTTGTAAATGAACAAAATCTTCATACATTTAGACGAGCAGTGAATGTCTGTCTAGAGTTCTTCTGGATACTTTTTATCAAAGGCCTCATGGTCTAGGTATCATCACGAAAGCGTTTGAGTCTACCAATTTCGGCTTGGGGTGCTGCTTCCTTCCTTTGCGTTGCCGATAGAATACTTTTTGGCTTGCTTGCCAGCTCGACCAAAAGCCTTTATTGCCGATTAACTGGCTAGATCGAGTCTTATTCGCTTTGTTTGTTGACATCCTAGTTGCTTAATCATCCGCAGCTCCGAACTCATGTTACAAGAAGTCTCGCCACTTATACTTATTACTTCAAGGCTGAGCGAACCAATTGATATACCTCTCAGCCTGAGCTCAAGACAATTTGATATTGCAGCATGAAGTAATCTTATAATGATGAATTGCCATCAAATCTCGTGATGAGAAATTTGAATCGGAATAGAAAGATGCGTGCGTGTCTGGAATAATTGACGATCAAGGGTTGTCACGTAACGCTGACCCGATTAAGCACTCGCGTAAGTAAATTCGACCAGCTGAACTCTGTGATTGGTTGTCCAGCCGACCGACTGTGCATAATTTGTTCGGCGATTTCGGAAAGAATGAAATGAAAGATAAAGTGATAAATCTGACATAACAACATGATGCTAGATCTGGTTAGAACTTCCATCAGTACCACCCAGAGCTGCTTCTACATCAAAATTCTTCGTATACACACATAAATTTTATCGATAGAATGAATGATTTAAGCTCGGTAGTTTCGTCATTTCATGTTTAACAAACTGTCGCTGCTTCATTTCCAGGACTACTATGCCGAAGGATTGACAATTCTATCTAAAAGTGGGACAACATTGGACGAGAAATACAGTGTTTTCTAAATAGGCTGACAATATTATTACAAACAGTATGTCTGCAAATTCTGTTTCTCCGGAATTTGTAAACAACTTTTCATCTCCACTCCCAGACGAATCTTCGTCTCTTTGACGTGTTGCGATGCATCTGCCCTCAGTTCTTCTATTTGTTAGTCTTCTACATGTCTCCATAACAGCACACGCTGCAAGACTCAAGCCCAAAGTTAAACTAAACCCACAAACTCAAGATTTCGACGTAACAAAGAGCTATCAATGCGGCAAAAAACTGTTCTTGTCGAAAATCATCATAAATACAATAGAATATGCCACCA
Organism: Podosphaera leucotricha; assembly: GCA_013170925.1. Taxonomy (NCBI): domain Eukaryota; kingdom Fungi; phylum Ascomycota; class Leotiomycetes; order Helotiales; family Erysiphaceae; genus Podosphaera; species Podosphaera leucotricha. The sequence continues at coordinate 4,248 of JAATOF010005562.1, forward strand.
GTCCCAAAAAAAAGAGTGTAAACCTTTTTCCTTTCGAAGGGGACCTCACCTTCGATTACACAGGTCCAATAAATTTATGGCCTCTACCGACAAGGCATTTGTCAAGACCCTGGAACTCTGGTTAGCAAAACGGCGATATTCATATACTCCATTAAGTGCTAACACTTGAGCTAGGATATACAACTCCTTATTTTGCAGTTTTTGGTGGTAAAAATCGTAAATTTCTTGGTGTCATATATAAAGAGAGTATATTCAATGGACAATCTGAAAGTGTATATCACCATTGTTTTGAGGCTAATGCGGGAGGGCAAATTACCTCTATAACTCCACCTGATGGCGGCTTTCGATGTCTAGACCACTTCATTCCGACTGAACCCATGATTACCTACGTCAAAGGTGCCCGAGATTCAATTCAACAATCAAGATCTCCATATGTGAGATACCCAATTTTCTACAAGGGAAATTTGAAATTCAGTGGCCCAAAGCCTCACACCTTATGGCCAATAAGTAACTACAAGTATACATTCTCAAACACAGGTAAGCTAACTCTTGATTTTGCTTAACGCTTACTATTCGAAAAGTATACTGTCAAGTACTAAAATGAATTAAATTTTGACCTGTATTATTAGCAAGGCAATTTTTAGTCCTCGATAGAAATATGAATATTGTCGATGCACTTACGGTGTTTAATGAAAAATATGAAAAATGCAGTCGGCTTGAAACTCAAGTGATTCAAACCACGATTCTCATTCCTCCTATAACAACTGGACCTGGCGAAATTGACGCGTTCGAATGCGGTAGTATGTATATATCTGCCAGTAAAGTTGTGGAATGCACGAATTATGCCATCAATGCATTTATTAAATTGAGTAATGATCCTCGATATAAATATCCCCAGCTCATCGATCAAAAAAAATCAGACTCGACGATCAATGATCTTCGCTTTTTGTGGCCTTTGCACACTTCAAGGTGTACCGGTCGAGCTCATAAACCAAGTACGATCCATACCTCTTGGCTTGTTCCTTCCCTTTCAACGTGAACTAACATCTATCTTAGCACGCACCGAACCCTTCATAGCAATCATAGATAGATTTGGTAATGCTGTTGACGTCGTTGCAGAAATATCCAAGGGTCAGCTCGAAAAATGCCGAAGAATTAATATTAAACAAAATTCTTAAAAAATAAAATTGGCTTAATTAACTGAACTTCCGATAAACGTTTAAAAAAATGTAAAAAAACAATTTCTCTTAATTTGTTCGAATTTGGTGCACATTTTTTAATAATAATGATAATAGTAATATCGAAGGAAGGTCTCTCGAGATTATTCAAGCCACCAGTTCGATTGTTCTCTCGAATGATGTCAATCGTGTGGTAATGGCCTACCTATTCAGAGTTAAAGGAAGGGCAGAGAGGTGGAGGAAGGCCAAGAACCGACCATTCGAGGCAACGACGAAGATCCCGAAAGATTTAGGAAGAATAAAGGAGTGGATCTTGAATCAGGGATGATTAAAGAAGTTCCATTTCGCTGGAAAGGTGGAAAAGCTGGTGCTAAAATGAAGAGAAGGTCCACACTTTGTGGAGCAGTGTGATCGAGCACACTTCTCGAAGAAAAACTAAAAGTTTAAAGTACAGTGATAAAATTGGTAGGCCTTTGCGAGGGCCAATAAGGCACTATATCAAGTTCATGGTATTGGATTAAAAAATAAAATTATTATCTTTTATTTTATCTTAAGCAGAGAAGTAAAGCCATGCCGAGACAAAATACGTGTATTGGACAGCGTAATACACGTACTAACTCACTCTATAGTCAAATGGGTCTAACAGCATATCAGGCTCCGATCGATTCGGATTTTTTTCGCGTTTCTCGTAGAGCAGGATGCGTCCTTGATAGTTTCAACGGTGCCACTGGATTACTGTGATCTTCATTTCGCGCCGACTTGGCCTTCGTAGGCACTTTTGCGCGGTCTCATGAATACACACCTGAGGAACCCCTCTCGCGCGATATGGCTCCAATTGCCCGCAACTCTACCATTGGATCCGGTCGGCAATAGTCCGTGGCTTCCAAATCTGCCTGCACACGGTTCCGCCGAGGGGGGACCTAGCTTCGCGGATAAGCCGTCCCTACGATGTTTTGTTTCTGTTGGACGCTAGTGCGTGACATTATGGCCTTCCTCGGCACCTGCTCTACCTGCCTTGGTCCCTGGACCACGTCACGGGGTGTTGAGATGATCGCATGTTGTGAGTGAATGATAGAGGAGCAAGGAGGGTGTGATCACGAGCATTGGATGTGGAATATCTATATTTTTTATTCTGTCTGTCGAGATACTAGAGATGTTTCTTCATTAGTCTGTCACTTCTAGATATGTCCATTTCACAACTTCCATCCAGTTCTGTGTTCAAGACTGATTCCATGATTCTCTAGAACATTCTTCTAACTCCCGTCATTCTACTCTGGATGAATCCTCGGGTTGGTGAGAGAAGATTCTGATCGGCAGGGTCCTAACTCCCATGGTATGGGAAACCCTGCTCGGTCCTTGAATTGTGCAGAGGCTACTAACACCTTACGGCATGTAACCCCATCCGTGAGTATCTTACAAAGAGAAGAGCGACATAGCTCTTTGGTTATCTAAGCATGCCATCGTTACCTTATGTTTTGGAGAACACTGGGAGAGATGTGGCTTGAGGGTCTCGCCGGATTCGAAGCAGCTTTCTCACATCTCAAGTGGAGGTATATGTCCAGGAGTCACTACACCAACCGACCCCCTGAGATTACTTTAAGATGCTGTCTTCTATTCGTCGCCTTTTTCGACACGAATTCAGTTGACAGCAGCGCTGACATGTACTTTCGTAAACTATAAAATTGAAACTCGAAACATTCCATAGAATCTAGCAGGAGCAAAAATTAATGGTATTTTTGGTAATAAAATTTATTGACCTAAAGTTATCGCAAAATCTGAGCCTACCTCGTGGCTTTTTGTCAAAAATGGCTAGGGCACCTCTAGGAAGGATATTTCAGATCCAATTACTGTCGGAAAGTTCCGACTACCCTAAGCTTAAGCAGAGAAGTTTATCTCTTAAAATTTCATACAGTGTACTCGTTAATAGAGATCTTTGAGACGACCCTACTGATTTGTTTCAATTTAGATAGCAAGTTCAACACCGAATCGACAGAGTGAAAGGTCAGAAGGGTTTTGGCTGATTTGAAGGTTGTAGCGAGGTATAATAGTTTAATTGGAAGTATGGATTTTATTAAATCGCCTAAAAGCTCCTGCCCTCGGGGCTGATCTATTCCCGAGTTTGAGATTACATCATCCTCTACGCCATTGATGTGAGCTGACCTTCCAGGAGGGCGATGATCTTTACTGCAACGGTAGAAACGACCTAGCTTCTTATAGCATGAGCAGAGTCTTTTCTCTCGAAATTAAGCCATTTTTTGCAGTTCACCAAGGAGCCGGGGTTTTAGGTCCTGATTTTCCCTCTGCTCTTGTTCTTAACCTGATCGCCAAAGTCGATGCTTGTGACTATTTGTGCGAGAGGCTGGAAGTTGAGCTTCTATCCTGTCATGACTACATCACCGTTGACTTTAATCTCTGGTGCCGGAGGCCTGGTCGCAGCAGGCTTAGTCCTCGCTCAAAATCACGCGCTCGAGCTCCACTACGGTTAACGTAAGTACTGCCTTACCCTGGCACCCCGAACGTAAGAAATATTGGCAGAAGGGCAGTCACGAGGGATGAGAGGGGCGTTAGAGAGAAAGTTACACTGGGCTAGTGTTGAGATTTAAGACTTTGGGGCTTGTCCGTCAAAACTTGAGCGAAGGATGGTGTCGTGATCCACCATCTAGGGCACGTTGATTGGGCAAGTCGTTGTGCCCGAACACCTGATTTGAACGTTGTGAGACCACATTTCGCGCAGTCGCGAAGGACAGGATAATGAAGCATACCGGGAAGTTTTGAGTTTTTGCCTGTGCTTTTCCTTGGGCGAATGAGTATTCATAGTTGAGATGAGAAACGGAGCGCAAATCTCAAAAAGCGGAACTTTGAAGTGTTACCGGCGAATGCGTCCAGGTATCGTGAGTGCTCCCCCTCAAGATTGGATTATCTAAGTTCTAGCGACCGGAGAGAGCTCATATTTTCCCGGGTCTTTCGTATCAATAGGGAACTTTTGGGTACATGGCTGCACGTTATCCGTAGACCTAATAAACGCCTGAACAATAACCCTGGCATCCAGCTCTCAGGAAAAAGAATCTTGATTTTTCATGTTCGCCGCTACTTTAGCGATCTCATCTATCCATGCCTGAAAGGAAAGTCATATTTGAGGAGGTTATGGATATAAGTTTTAAGTGACAATCTTTAGCCAATGAAGTGTTTTAAGTGGCTTATTTTGAAAAAAATCGGCCATTCATAGTCCCCCAAAAATTCTAGTTGTAATTCTGACATCTGTAAAAAATTTCCGAAAGGACTTAGCTCCATCTTGTCGCATCGATCTAAGTCATTTATTTGTCTGCATTTTTGACTCCAGTTTAATTAAAAACATTGCGATACTGCTTAAACTTTCTTGGTAATCATGTATGATCTATCCCATCCAAAAATCATTAAATAAACCTGGATATATAGCCTATGTGGTTCCTTTCTGCTAAAGTAATTAAAACCTCTCGCATCATGCGTAGGATGACTGTTTTTAGCAATATGACTTCGAATTTATAATAGATCAGACGAATATTTATATCAGAGATACTTTAGTTATCGCGAATAACAGCAGCAGTGCAGTAAGAGCGCCTACGCAAACCTATTGATAACAAGATTAGCATCTTGGACCTAGCTACCGTCGACTCTTCGACCGGCTCTTATTGTATATGTCAGGCAAAGAAATTTTATGCGTAGCCCATCTACGTTACAGCCCAAAGATGTTTGATCGGCACTCAACGAAACGAAGGTAGGAAAGATATTGTCTGACATGGGTACAAAGTAAACACAAATCCTGTCAAGGGGACAATACTCTGACCTCAAGTTTGAAGCTTGCATGCATGTGAAGGATGATGGGGCTCGTGTCGGTAATAATAACGTGGTTGTTTGCTGGTGGTTTGTATCAGATGATTTTTTGGTCTGTATGTAGTAGTGATCTATGCCGTCATTTGTCAATATATTTGTGCGAATTTATCAAAAGCACTTATTTCAACAAATAACTAGATGTAAAAATTAAGACCCGGAACTTCTACCAGTTATCTCACCGTAACATCCGTCTCCTAGATTTGGACCACCGCAGAATTTCTCGTCACCTTGGAAACCTTTTAACTTAAAGTGAGCTGTGTGAATAATATATTGCTACGATCAAGTTCAATTTTACCAAACATTCATTGCCGTGCGTCGACAAGTTTTTAGAGGTTTTTTGAATGGGTCATCACCTTATATTTATCTGCATCTTGCTCTGGCACCTGGTTTATCTGAAGCTGGCCTGATTTATAGCAAGCGTTTTATCGTCCAGGACTGGTAATCTTCCAAATTTTCGGTAATATTTCTGACGTTCTTACACCGTGGCACAAAGCTCTGGAGTTCTCAAATTTTTGAGTATAGGCATATTGATTCTTATCTATGTCTTTTCAAAGTTCCGATTGTGAGGCTCCTGCTTTAGTACCCTTTTATCTCCACTTCCATAGGTTAATTGATACCCGCGTTCCTTTCATCTCAGGTACAAAAACTAATTACGAATCCATGAGATGTTTTTCGATGGAATAGATAAAATTTATCCGCATTATACGTGTCTTTTGCTTTGAGGCTAATTGTCCCGACTTGAGTTCTTTTCATGGGGTGATTCGAAGCAGGATCGATTTATTTCTCGCAGGAGTCTATCTTCTTCAAGGTTTCACTTTAATTTTCAAGATGAATGAGCTCTTTTTTCTGACTCCGGCTGTTTTGTCTTCTATGAGAAAGACAAAAGCCGCAGCTCATAGATATTCTCTTGTGCAGGATCATGGTCTCAGATATTGAGCCAAACTAAGATAGGCCACGAAAGCCTAGGTTATGTCGGCAGAGTGATCAATACAGGCTGAGGAGAAATGGGTATTGACTTTCGCAAACAATTCGTAGGGCGGTGCTTGGATATCGCGCGTCATGGAAATAATTTTCTGGTTGATCATGACGTAGCTCCACGCTACTTGGACGGGTTCGCTCAACAGAAAATCCGGAATACCTCGACAAACTAAGACATCAAAGATGAAGAGCAGAAAGAGAGCAGTGGCAAGCAACGTTATCGACGTCTCAAGAGGATTGAACGAAAAGGACTTTGCTATTCTTACTGATCCTTTTATGGTTAACCGTCACCTCCCGCTCTACCTTATCGGGCTGGCTTCTAACCTTGGCTCGTGTCCAGGACATAACATCGTGAAATATATTTATGCAAGTACAGAAGGGGCTGTAAAACGGATTGATTCAATCAGTAGAGCATTTCCTACACATGATCTTAAGACAATCGTCCAGAATCAACAAGTCTGCCGGTACTGTAACGAATATATGATTGATGACTTTTAGATGTAGATACCCTTCAAAGCTTTTATCCATCCCATCTGTGTCGATCAACTATCGAGCTAGAGAGGAAGTGAGTGCTTAGAGTATTTCTCCATAAATCAGATTCAGGAGATGATGAAGGCGTGAATATCATTCCATCGCGATCTCCAAGCTTCGCAGAGTTGCATAAATTGTGGCGCAGCAGGGTATCCCCACGAATCCTGGTCAAAATCGGCGGTGATTCCGAAGATTGGTGCCCGCACCCGCCAACCTGTCACGTCTAAAGGCGAAGAACCGGTTGGCCCCGCATAGTGAGACCCCGCGAAATCGTAAATGCTATGGCTCGTGCACAAGTAGTGCCAGATTGAGTAAGCCAGTCCCACATCACCAATGAAAGCTCCATCGTGGGCAAGGATATCGATTCCCGACGTTCCTACCCTGCGCACGACAAAAATCAGCACAACCTTCAACATGGGGTATGGTTCGAATGGTCGATACTTTGAGGTTTATGTGCTGGTACCAGCAAAGTTTCCTGCATAATGCTCTCTTTGATTCCGCAATTCATTCAATCCTTCCTTCGAGTTTTCCCGGCGATGAAATAAATTGCCCAATGCTCAACTGTTCCTAGCGCTTGTCACCTGATGTCATCAATAACCCAGCCCCCTGGATAATTCAAAATACATGTAGGTATGATAGGTCACGATGCAATATGATTTTGGAGGATCGAATATTTAGGGTTCAATAAGACGTAAAGGTACGTTGGAGGAATATGAGGCTGTCAGATTAACTCAGATTTCTGTATGCCATGCGTTGCAAGAAGTCGCGGTCGTCTGAGCAGGATTATACTGTTCCTGAAGAATTAGAAAATATGATGCAAATGCCAGGAGCACATTCCAAACGAAATTCATGTCATTGTGATGATGCACGAACAATCTCTTTTCTCCACAAAAGCGCTGGGGGCTAAGCCAGTAACGTGACGGCACTTGTCAATCAACGGTGAGCGGCCACTCTACCGCGACCGGATGTTCGCGAGGTAAACCCACTCAGCATCGATCATCACCAATCAGCGCACATCCAACGTAGATCGACCAAAACGATTCCACTTGAGCGCGTCGCTCACCAGCGGAGCTAGGGACCAGCCATGTTACTACAAGGGAGGGGCTGACAAGTAAAATAATGCGAGCGTGTCTGGAACGGCGCGTCCTGGATAGACAGGGTCGTTTCTCATAGGACAACCACTCACCCATCTATAAAGTGCTAGGCTACGCCCTACATGGCTTATGACACAGAAAAGAAGTTGAAATTTTAGTCTCTTCTAACCTCACGACTGCAACTCTTGTCTTCATCTAATATACTCAACATGCCTGCCGACGATGAGACAACGCCGATACTCGGCACTCAGGCCCCTTTAAAGCTTCGCAAATATGAAGGTCGCCTCAATGATGACAATTTCCGCAATCATGTTATTGCAGCCCTCGGCGAATTCTTCGGAACGACTCTATTTCTCTTCTTCGGATTCCTCGGTGCTCAAATCATTAATAGCAAACCTGATATAATTTCGGAAAGCAGCCCGAGTCTGTTACAACTACTATTCGTTGCGTCCGCGTTTGGTGTCAGTGGTGCCGTAAATGTCTGGCTCTTCTACAGAGTCAGCGGAGGTCACCTCAACCCTGCTGTATGTTCCTAGTCTACTAATCCTTCTGGTCGGAAATCATACTGACTTCAATAGATAACAATCGGTCTCACTCTAATTGGAGCTGTACCTATAACCCGAGCCGTGCTGCTTATCATTGTACAACTCGCTGGTGGAATTTTAGCGTCGCTGCTCGTGCTTGGGGTAACACCCGTTCCTCTCAACGTTCAGACAGCTCTCGGAAGTGGCGTCTCCATCTGGCAAGGCTTCTTTTTAGAGCTTATCCTGACTGCAACCCTCGTACTCACCGTTTTTCTCCTCGCAGTCGAGAAACATCGGACCACTCCTTTAGCTCCACTGGGGATTGGACTGGTCCTCTTCCTCGATGTACTCCTCTGTAAGTTCTGTGATTCCACTTATTATACACAAACTAATCCGTATCTCCACAGCTGCACAATATTCAGGCGCTTCCTTTAATCCTGCCCGCTCCTTTGGACCCGCCCTTGTAGAGTTAGACTTTGCTACTTACCACTGGATCTATTGGCTTGGTCCCATCGCTGGAGCTGTAGTGGCCTCGGCTATCTATAAAGCTCTCAAATTTCTTCAGTACGAAACAGCCGTTGCTGGACAAGACCACGATGGAATTGATGTTTATCGACTCATTGATGGTATGCATTCAATATTTTCTGTCCATTGTTTTACTACTAACGCAATTTCCATTAGGCTCTGGAGGGAATGAAGTTGATCGTGAGATTCAGCTAGAGGTTTAGGTTCATGTTTACGATTTATGGATTTAATGTCGATAGCTTTGACACAGTTGACAGTTGATGTTATGTTCTTTGACAAGTACGAAATTTTTTATCATGTCAGGAGTTATGTGTGCCAAATTTTTTTGAGAGGTATAACAATCAAATAGGGAGAGTTATACATTATGATAATTTTGTACCTAAATAAAAATGAAAGAAGCGAACTAAGAGGTACTATCAGATTACTATAGGTGTCTATTTCAATACTTACCGGAAATTTCTTACTGTACAGGTTCTGATGTAGCTATCGGGTCAAAGTCGCACGATTTCAGGTGAACTGCATGTAGTTTCTGAGTCACTGCTTTTACGGGGAATATTGTGTCTCGCAAGCTGTGAACTGTAGGTACTACAATTCAATCTCATAAGACCAGGGCCAGTTTCCTTTGCCACAATGCTTGGGGGTAATCTCAGAGCAGGAATACATGATTCTGCAAGGCTCCCATAGGTAAAGCTCTTCCCGGTCGGGGGAGTTGCAACCGAGATCGGTGTTTTCTTTTCATAGACTTCCTTGTAGAATTCCCGAATTGCTTCTGGATTCCGGCAAAATGACTCCAAGTTATCCTGGATTGATTGCGGTGTACTTGGGTCAAGTAGTCTGGAGCTTGTGAGACTGAATTTCCAAATTAGAGAAATACAAAAAAAAATATTTCTTATTGAATGAAGAGAGGAGCTTACCTGTCTTCTTTAGGTGTGCGGTTGTTGTGCATCCGGTTAGTCAAGAGCAAAAAACTACCATCATCGGTGATCTGTGCAAGCAGCACCCCTGATCGGTGGATGTACTGTGAGTATTTATAATCAGGTTTACCCCAAGAATAGAGAACGTCCACGTAGGATGGAAAGTTTCGGGCTGCTTCGATATCCAAAACAAAATTAAATTTCTTCAGGATTGCTTTGTGGTAATAGTGTCCGGAAGTGATAACAGACTGAGGCTGTGGAAGAAAGGAATTAAGGTCGAGATAGGTTGTTGGGTGTTGATCAGGTGGCTGGACAACAAGTGATATACGATAAGGACTCCGGAAAGGTTTGATAGAACTTATCTTACATGCCTCACCAATAGGTGCCTCAATGAGTCTAAGTCCATGACGTTCGACTGTTGTTGCCCAGGATTCAATTTCATCCTTGATCAGTTTTGCAGTGGCACTGAGCCAGTCAATTCTAATATGATAGCAGTTGTCAGGATTATGTAGGCGGTCGTAATGAAGATTAATAATTTCCGGCCGGTATGAACGTTTACGAAAGTCAACATCATATCTAATAACCTTGCTAAGGTAAACCTTAGGCTTTTTACTACCGTTAATTTGTCTGGGAGTTGCGTTACCAGAATCAGAAGACTTATCGTCGTTTGAACATGAACGCGACTGTTCCATCCTTGAGGTTCCTCGCGATATACCTTCACCTACGGGTGTAGATGGAACTGAAGCATCGCGTTTCTTCGAAGAAAACCAGCCACTCCGATTCTCTAAACCTTGCTTGGCAAATTCGCCCGTAACTTGATAAAAATATTGCCCATCTCGAAAAAGATGCCGTCTTTCCACATGAACAAAAATTCCCCTATCTTTTCCTTTCTCTTTGCCACTACTCCTTGCAGATTCGTCTTCAACCATGAGTTTATTACCAAGTTCGACTGCTTCTTCGCGAGTTTCAACATCTTCAAAGTTTTCGATAAGCCAAGTTGTCATGTCTGAGCCAATAAAACAATTGTAGTGGAGCCTGAGATGCCATCTCCTATTTTGCATACGTACACCACCTTTTTCAACTGGGGCTTGTATGGCTTCGGCAAGCGCTGCTATATCTAACTTTGTCTTCTGAAATCGCTCCGTTTCGAGTAATTGACTTTTCCTTGGGCCATAATCCCCTGTTTCTACAATAGGTAAGGTCTCAAGCTCTGCCGCAACGACAATAGAAGGATCTTCCGTTTTATAGACAATATCTAATGGATTTGGATCTTTAGTTTTACCAGACACAAAACTTTGGAATCGTCTTTCATTAGCAGTGATAATTCTATGCCTTTGCCACATTTGGGTCAATTTTTTAATACCTTCAAGACGGATTTCTTCATCGTTATCTTCTCCCGATTGGTGATACATTCGAGAAGGTCGCTCAACTGGTATAAGCACGAATCGAGCGCGCCAAAAACGTAAATTATCAGTCATTTCTTCATTAAATCCTCCAAGAAATGCATCGACATAGTTCCAATTGTAATCATCTTTATACCTACCTAAAACTAGTGACTGAGTTTCATATTTTTGGGAAAATTCCGTCCTAATCGCTTTGATTTATCAGAGAATAATATCAGTCATATAGTAGAGAACGTACCAGGGTTATAAATAAAGCCTTGATTTGATATACCTGATTTAGAAGGTTTTCGCTCAAAGATATTTATCTCAACCTCTCCTTCATTAAAACAAGACAATTGATGAATGACATTATTCATTGACATAAAAACGCTTACCCCATCTTCAGCGATGCGATTGCTGTCAAAAATATTTGCAATCTTCAGAGATTTCTGTCCAAAAGCCTCTGCAACTGACGGTCCGACTACAATTTGAAATCCCTGTGATAGACGGAGACCAACCAGCTCTCTCAACAATCCTTCTCTATTCTTATGTGTCTCGTTGAGGTCATCATCAGTATTTTGAGATATCTTGTATGGCTTTTGCTCATATTCTAAATCTAATTGGTTTTTGGTTGGAAAATTTTCAGTGGTCATAGGCACTGAGGCTGGGGAGCATAAAGATTTCCATTTCATGGTCTTTTTCGGGAAAGGTTCCGGAAAAAAATGTTGGCAGCGCCTATCATAAGTTGGCCATGAGGATTTTTCCAAGGATGGATTAGATGGATTGAGAATGGTCAACCATGGTGAAAGGGGTGTTGGTGGTAACGTGGGATAAAGATCTGGTATTGAGCCGACCAGACACTTTGAATCATTCACTCCTGGAGAGTTATCTTTCCAAGATGGCAGAAATCCTATTTTAGAACTGTAGATTCTGTCATGATCTTCATAGACCGACCCCAGAACACTCCGAGATTGAAATTGGTTGGTCGAATCAAGTGATTCGAGAGCACTTCGAAGTGTCAGGGTCCCATTTAGTGGTGTCCCTCTCATACTCCAGTTATCTGAGATACACCTCGTGCTTGGGCCTAGAGTCGACTGACCTTTGTCGAGACTTTCTCTTCTCAGAGATCCATGTCTCTTTAGGGTGGGCGAGCTCACATCAGACAGTCGGTGTTTAGCAAATTTGGTCTTCTTAGTTTTAGTATCGATCGGATCAGAGTTCATTGAACTCGAAACTGGTCTAGTAGCGCTTGCATGTTCAGTAAATATCTCCGCAGCGGCAATGCTTGGAGAAGAGATGCCAAACCCATGCTTACCCAAACTGATTTTCCGACTCATATCTAATTTATTTTCTTGAAATGAGCGTAAGTGATTTTTTGTCACAGTGCTTTTGTTCTTGGGGCTGTCTTTTCCAAATCCTTGAAACAATTGTTCTCCAGTACTAGAAGCTCCCTTAAACGAATCCAGATTATCTACTACTGACATTTCCAGTGATTTAAATTCATTTAAAGCTTTATTGCGAGACACTCCATTAGTACCATGCTTCAAGTGATTTAGGTTTATTTTTCTCTTCCATATTCTAGACCGCTCTCCGGAAACTCGTGATTTCAAAAGGTCATAAGAATCGCAGATATGTTGGAATATTCTGTCTTCTTGAACGTACTGTGGAGTTAGCTGACTCCTAGAGACTCGGGGAATCAACTCAGATAGACTAGAGCAGGTTTTTTTTCTTTTTATCAAGTTGGTTGGACTAGGACGTATTTCGGATGTTAGTTGTGGAAATAAAGGCTCGCATTGCAAGGGAATAATTGAAATTTCTGTTAGAATGCTTTCCATGATTCCAGCCATTTCCATTTCGTACATTTTGCAGCGCACAGCAAAATCAGATAGCTTGTGAGGAGCTAGTCCTCCAAGACGTTTTATATTCAGTTGCCCTGAAATTCGAGAAGGATTTATCTCCTGTGATTGCCCCGTCCAGAAGGAGATGTTCAACCAATGAGGCATTACATAGATCCACTCATCAGGAAGCCTGTCGTTATCTGTATGAGAATTGACTTTGACTCGGAAGTCACGATGTGCTCTTAGAGGGTTCACTGGTGATAGCGAGTCTGGAAGAGACGAGAAACTACCTGCAAATTCACCCTGCTCTTGTTGCGTGTTATTTTCACGTTGTATTGTCTTTAAACGTAACGCCTCTATAAAAGAGGAATATTGAGGATTCTGATAGCGAAATAATGGCGCCGAGTGCAGTGGTACTCGGGGAAGACATATAAGGTCTATACTTATGCCCTTACCGGCGAGTAGTTCTGATGTCATCTTTAAATTCTCATAATCAACCTCGAAGAGACCAGCGCATGGTGTAATTATTACGATTGAATGTCCTGTTCTCATAAGATCTCGATCAACATGATCATACGAATTCTGGCTTGAAGCAAGATTTATAGCTTCGAGGACATTGCCGTGCATTGCAAGTGAAGGCTCAGCTTCAACTCGAGTTCCCAATATTCCTCCCGCTCCATTCTTCTCAGGAAGGGTTGACTCGGAATTTATGATATCGATGCGCTGCATTGAAATATCTCTACGAAAGAACTTAAACTCACGTTTGAGCTGATAGAGAATCTTTGTCCAAGATGCTGAAGCCATCTCACAGACTACTACTCTATAGAAGTCTTTATATGGCCGTCTATGAATACCAGATTGCGTGCCAGTGTAAAATTCATCACCATGCGCGTCTGTTGCCAAGCAAGATGAGATACCAGTATCATACTCTACCCTCGTAAATAGTACGATGCTGACAAGGTGTTCAAACTTGAGAGCTGCCCATTTTTTAAAAAGAGAGGGCAGAAAACCGTTGATAACTTTATTAAACATTATCTCACCAGACCCTTCGGAGTCAAACTCCCACATTTCCCTCGACATCTGAATAAATAAGATATACCGCGCAGAGCCACTCCGGAAAATTGGCACCGAAGTGCTGGAAAAAAGGGCAGATCGTACTTTCTGTCCTTGACAATAAATTGCAGTAACTTGGGCTTTTACAGAGCTGAGAAAGAGTATTTTTTGCCCTTGATACACGATTTTGTTGCTAAGCTCACCTACTGTCAGCCTCCACATATCAGACCGAGCTAAATACTCGTCCTTGAATGATAGTTCAACATGAGATGCCGAACAAGTTTGGGCATCAGCCTGTAATTTCTCTTTCAGCAAAAATTGACTGGTATATTCTGAGATGTGCTAAGGGCTGCCTACCGTAGTAACAAGGACACATGATCGATGCTTTAAGCCAAAGGCATCTGCAATATGTTTAGCAACAGATATTTCTAGCCCTGACTTAGTAGGCTTGGGTGTATCTTCAGCAAGGAAAAGATATTGATTGTTCAAGTCAAAGTCATGTCTCGGATCATGTTGATCTATTGTCCTCGTGCAACTGGGATCTAGATCTATTCTTTTTCTAAAATTTCTTCGAGGACTTTGATTTTCTTTTAAGGCGGGTGCTTTTTTCTGAATGTCAAGAGGGCAGGAGTCTTTTTTGCATGGCAACAGGGCTAACAGGTCGCCTGGCCGGGTACTTTTAAAAATATCTATATTCAAAATTACTTCTTCTCTAGAAAATCCTTCATCGTGTACCCAGAGGATACATCTTTTTCCAGAAGAGGCCTGTGTAGTGTGTGGGTCATCTGGGCAACTGTCAAAGGCCTCAGTTACGAAATAATGATTAATAGCGCCTGATTTGGAGTCAAAACCTGCATTTTCATGAAAAATGCCCAAGGCATGGTCAGACATCAGATACAGAAGTCTTACTGCCTATTTTGGTTGTGCTGGCCGTTTAAATATTCTTGACGCATCTAAGTTCTAAATATGAGCGTTCAGAAAACGTGACTGCAATACAATGCAATGCTCAAATAATTAGCCCAAGCTTTCGGCTCAAAAGTAAACTTGATAATTTGCCTGAACTAAAATTAAGGACATCGGAAAAAATAAGCTTCATTGCCCGCGAAAAAAAAACTGTGGAATGTTGCTTCATTAAAATTTTTGGATCAAAATTTGACTGTCTACGGTGTGTCAAAACTCTGGAATTTAGGAATTGAGTTTTTTGAGGTAATAACTGGTTCATCTCCTATTGCGCTTTTGCTAGCAGTCGGTAAAAGCATATGTAACCGCGAAGTACATGTATCCGAATATCTACCAGTCAGTAATAATAGATGATAACATCTTGATCTAGGTGAGCTGCTGAATTTCTCTAGGACGCACAATCTTGAAACTAGAAAAAATGGGAAAACGGCCCGCGGATGAGATTGAGACCGCTGAACAGGCATATCTTAAACGTCAGAAGCTATCAAACCCATCTCCATGTAACAATGCCACGACTATTGAATTTAATTCTGAGGAGCAACTACAACAACTCTTGACCTTTAGCCAGGACTCAAAACGAACTTCTAATGGTCGGTTTTCTTACTTCTACTATTGAGAACTGGTGACTAATATTGTTCCAGGCATTCAATCATTCAAATTGTTTCTGGATTCCCTTGTTGCCGCAGAAAATAGTACGAACCAAATAACAATACTCAAAAATTTTCTGAATTCACATAAAAGCTCGCATTCTGATGGAGAAAACGAAATATTTTTGCCTGAAATAATGCAAATGTGGAGCTTTGCATCACAGTCAAACGATGAAAAACTATTATCCAGAGTATCTGCCGTTCTTGCGCTCCTTCTCAGGGTACTCTCAAGTTCTCTTGACCTTTCGCCCCACGGAATAAAACTTGGGAAAACTTTACTCCTCAAAGAACAGCAAGAATTGCTCGTACGTGGCCTCTTAGCTAGTAAGAAAAAAGTATTCTTAATATCCCCAGCTTTGAGGTTGCTCAAAGAATTAGTTGTATTTGATGCAGGGAAATTTGCAAATAGTGTTTTCCGAGCTCGAAATCAACTTTTTAAAGGTCTAACTCGAAACCTCAGCTTACGGTTTAATGGCGATGGCGAAGAAAATCTTCGAAAGCCCTCAATCCGTACTAATGCGGTTAGATTTGTCCTGCAATTAATCAAGTATTTACCTATCGAATCCAAGAAAGATCTCCTGAATCAGCGAGATATCATTTCGGCATTGACCCGAGATATTAAAGATGATCCATACTTTTTAATCTGTGATATTCTAAAAACTCTAAAGACACACATAGTGATGGACGATAAGCTTCCCCGGGAATCTAAAACCAAAATTCTAACTTCAAATTTTCTCGGTCGTATCGCCACTTTATATCACTACCAACAGCAAGAGAATCATGATCCTGGAACAGTCGCAGTTCAAGATCTTGCACACGAGTTTTTACTTTTTATCTGTACCTCGCCCAATCTAGGTGCCCTCTTGAAACAAACTGGATTATATCCCAAGGGATTGGACCCAGATGATACGACTACTATAGAATCTTCAAGTGATAGAATCATTAATTTGGGCTTCGACGCAATCGAATGGATGTACAAATACTCTGAAAAGATACCTATGCGAAATGTTATTCTCTGTGATCTTGCTAAGACATTACGTCCTTGGTCTAGTATTAAACAATCCGAACTGGTCCTTTCAATCCTAAAGGCCGCCCCCGAACTAGTTGCCGAATATTTCTTGAGCAAGAAAGACTTCTCTTTCGATCCGAAGCCTACTGGAACATGGATCGGCTATGCAGCTTTTATTTTTGCCGCAATTCAACTCCCCATGCCAAAATATTTTGGATATCATGAAAAATACGCTAATCTTCCGCCCCCTATACCTGTCGTGATGGAGCATATCTTACCTCAACCTATAAACCAAAAAGTTTTGACCAGGTGCTTAAATCAATCGTCTAATTCTTTAATCATTTTTTCCACCGTTAAGATTTTATGTAGTGCGCTAAAAAAGTTGCAGAGTGTTCTACAAATGTATCATGAAGCATCCAGTGGCCCTTACCCTTCAATATGGATTCAAGCAGCCTCAAGGGTTTCAGAAAATTTTACCAAGCGATTTCCTCCAATAAGTCAAATTATCACCGCTTACCAACGAGTGGATACGGTGAACTTGATTCAACGTGAAATATTTACTAAACTTCTTGCTCTATATTACGAAGTGCTTCCTTCTACTACAATGGAAATGAACTCTGGTGCACCCACAGCTATTAATAAAGCATTACATACTATAGAAGAAATAAGCTTGGTATCTCAAGATAGTGCTCTTCGTGCGTTAGAACTTGAAAACTTGTTCAGCTTTGCGATTGCATCACCTGGAATGAAATGGTGTAACAGAGGCAAAGGCCAACCCATGTCACCCTTTCTAGCAATGTTAAGACTTGAAGCCTTGGCTCCTCCGGAAATTTCGTTGGTTCGACTCAAATCAGTACTAACCTCACTCGTTGAGGAAAACCAGATATTCCAAACACAAACAGCTATTTCTGCTCTAGACTATTTTATTGTCAACTTGAGGAATATGATGATTAATAATAGGCCTGACGATTTATACGATTTTATTGATGTATGTATATCACGTTGTGCTGCCACACCTACTAGATATATTTTCAAACTCGAAGAAATGTTCCCCAAAGGTAACGTTGGTGACTGTCTTCAATCTACCGTTAGTTTACTTACATTTGCAATGTTGGAACAATGGCCATATCACATTAAAACTGTAGAAACTTCCGCTCTTCTTGTATCTGCATCTTTCATCGCTTGGCATCTGGCAACTTCAATCAGAATCAACGAGAATGAAAACGTAGTCAGGAATTTAATTCAAGTTTTTATTTCAGAGTGTCCTCAAGGCTCTGAAGCTCAAAGGATTATTGGCAGCTCCCTGGAGCTTGTGGATAAAATAACTATCATTAAAAACGTCCACAAAAACCACGATGAGAGTGCACTTTCTTGTGAGAAAAATTGCCGGCCACTCGAGACCAATGTAAATGTGACAACACTACAGTCAGAAAATCACAATTCACTCACTAAATGGATAAATAAAGATGTCGAGGAAGTGATTCTTGATGGTTATGCAGCATCTTTGGTTATGCTTTTATCATCAAACCATCTGAGTATTCGTAAAGAAGCTTCTACAAATATTTCAAAGCTTACTCAAAAGCTTAAAGGCTCGGCGCTCGAAGATAAGGACCAAATTTGGTTACTCTTGTCTGAACTAAATGAAACAGCCAAGACTATCATTGATAAAGAGCCCCTGCCTACCGTATTATCTGTTTTCAGCTCTCAAGCTATTGGAGTTCTGACAGATCCTACACATTGCCTATTTCCTAAAATCAACAAATTTTTGCTTCAAGGTCCCGTATGGCAGTTGAATAAAATTCCGCTGTTGCATGGCATATTAGATCAGGCACCAAGCTTGGATGGGGCGATTCTCTCGGAAAGAAAGTGGCTGGTTAATTACTTATATCATGGTCTCCAATCTCAAGCTGATCTGACGTTATATCGTCGTAGATCTGTATTCGAAAAACTTCTATCGGCATACAATGCGCATTTAAACCTAGAAGTTCGAGAACAAATCTTGAGGATTTTAGAGAGAGTGTGTACCATCGAAGGAGGTAGTACAACTCTCGTTACCCGATTTGGAGCCATCACATGGCTTGAAATACAAGAAGCATTAGCGTCAGGAGCGGAGCTCAAGAACTTGCCAAATTCTATTCTTCAATCTTGTGATCTGGAGAGAGTAAACACCTGGAGTAAAAGCACAATTAAAGTTAACTAGAAAGACATAGATTTCTCCACATAAAGAGTGATTAAAATGATGTTTTGGTTTTCTGTGCCTATCCCGGATTGTTACATGATCAAAGTTATTTTATGAGCTCAATATCCCGACAAGTGGCCTGTATCGAAGATCTCTTCATATATGAGCTACAAACAGAATAAGAAATTTACAATTTAGACTTCTGGGCAGGTCATTTTCCTTTAACATCTTCATATCTACTTACTGTAGGCTACATTCTAAATACCTTGATACTCTGCTCCTCGACGCTTAGATCCCTCCTTAATATGACGTCGTCCTGGTCTGAAATCTCCTGCATTGGGTGCAAAATCGACGGTGGAACTGTCGAGCAGTGTGGGATGCTATCTCTCTAGAGGACTGGCTGGCTCTCGCATTGGCAATATACAACAGCAGCGTCTTGCGCTTGCTGTGTACCCCAGTCGTTGGCTTTATATACTTGAACACTAGACCCGTGTCACCTGTCACCTGTCCACTAGCAGCAAACGATGGCGCCGCTGAGTGAGCTCGTCTTTCTCCGCTGCATTCAACATGAAATTAAGCAAGGATACAAAACTTGGATGCAGTCATGAGACATGATTCTCTACGTGATTGTGAAGGTCAAAGCAGGGATAATTTGAGAACATGACTAATTTTGACTCGGCGCCGTATGGTGAGCTGTACAAGCATGCTTCTAACAATATCCATGATGAATTGAAAAGATTGAGGTTGAGGTTGAGACGATTCTTTTAGAAAGTTAATCCAGTAAATCCTGTCTTTGTATGCTTTCTCGTTGTTTTTGTTTAGTACATGAAGCACAAAGTTTGTGATTAAATTTGTGGTAAGATAGCAGTACGTGACCGCTTCCTGTGCTAAGCACGTATGTATCCAGGGGAGAAAAGAGGTGATAAAAACAAATTATAACCATTGTTACTATTCCATCTTCGACACTCATTCTACACTGCATACCTACAATAGTAGCAAACCCTAGTTCTTACGTACAGCATTATACATCTACTCTAGTCAACAGTAGATCGTTGTTAAAAAATGATATATCAAGGTATATCGATAGACATACAAAGTCATGTCCAAGTACTACAAGTATTAACCAAGGCAGTGAAGAGTTATCACTTGACAGATGGTCAACTAAACAGCATTTATTGACAATTGTGCCTTGGCTTTCATCGCTTTACTCATGTTGGCCATGGTTCTTGAAAGTACCTCTCTGAAATTCCAAAAAATTAATTGGAGATCTCGAATTGAGATGGTCGACTTTAGATATGGATTAGTAACCTGATAAGAAAAAACAGAGTGAAACTTCTTTGATAGAATATGTACATTGGTATCGATCAAGGACGCCTACTGAAGTGAGGAATGGTTTGAATTTGTGTTCTTCATTTCCAACATAGTAGCACAACTTTTGTGTTTCTATGCGAAGATTATTCCTACTTTTATGACTTATTATTTTTATGCCAACTTCCTGTTGTGGCGTCAGCTGAAGAAGACATGCTAGAAGCCGGCTCCAGCGTGACGTCCACTGTCATCTGTTTAACTTTTATATGGGATTGAGTATATCGCGCAAAGTCATCATGCACGTATGTTGAAGTAGAATGCTCTGAACTTTTTGTTGTATCATGAAGGAGACATTCAAGTCCATGCCAATCTGGATCGTAAAGTATGGAGATCATTACTTAGAGCTGCGTGAGATTTGTGATCTGATTGTATATGTTTAGCGGGTCGAAAATACGCGTAATTCATGAAACATTCGCGTTTCAAATTTAGAATCATGGCTAGGATTGATGGTAGATCTTTCCAAAGGTTCAGCTGGATAATCTGGATGTACGCTATCCTTACTCGTAGTATTTCAAGAGATAAAGACGTAAATGGGTATCAATTTCTTAATCTATCCAAGAAAGTAGGTAGTTGAAATTCGTTGCGAAATCCTCAATCGTCAGGCAGAAGACCATCAGGCTCAAGACCCATCTCTTCTCTAACCCGTCTGACGACATCTAGAAGTGCTGCACAAGCAGGGCTTTTTGGGAAAGCATCGAAGAAACTCTCACCATAATCACAAGACATTCCGATGCGTGGATCGAGAGGAACTGCGCCAAGGAATGGTATACTCATTTCCTTGGATAAACCTCTTGCTCCACCCGTAGTAGCTTGAAATATCTCGCTTTGATACGTGCACTTTGGACATACAAAGCCTGACATATTCTCAATAATTCCTAAAATTTTGATACCTGCCTTCCGACAAAAATCCATTTCTTTTCTGACATCCAGGAGAGAAGTTTCTTGCGGAGTAGTCACAATTACCGCACCATCGATTCCACTCGCTTTGATGAGAGAATTAACACTCAAGTGTTCATCACTCGTTCCCGGTGGCGTGTCCACCAACAAGAAATCCATATCCCCCCATTCTACATCTTTGAGGAACTGTTTAATCAGTCCATTTTTCTTTGGTCCTCTCCAAATGACAGCATCATCGCGGTTTGGTAGCATAAACTGTATGCTCATTACTCCAAGATTATCAAGCACCCAAACAGGACTCCATCCTGCACCGCTTATATGGATCGTTTCTTCTTCGACCCCCATCATTTTCGGAATACTTGGGCCGCAGATATCAGTATCCATAATTCCTACGGTGATCTCGGGGTTCATAGCAAAGGCATGAGCGAGAAGCGTGGTGAAGGTGCTCTTGCCAACGCCTCCTTTTCCGGACAAGATGAGCACTTTGTGTGCTATTCCCGAAAGACGGTGGGTGATAAGAGGAATGTCAGGATCTGGCCCTTTGGGCGCAGAGGCACAAATAGCCTGATTGGGACAGCCAGCACATGAGTCAGCCTTGCCTGCGGCTTGAGAATCAGGACCGGGACAATGTTCAGGTTCAGGAGCGACAAGTTTAGTAGCTACTTGGAGGGGCCTTGTGAGAACATCCCGAAAATCGTCGGCTTGATCAAGGGAGGACACCATGTTGTTCATATGTTGTTCATATACAGTGCCTCAATGAAATATCTATTGACCATGCTGCGTCTCATATTTAGTTTGCATAGTCATGTGATACTCAAATTTAAACAAAATCCCTCGTCTAATTATTACAGTAGCGATTAAAAATGCGGAATAAAACCGCAATGTTAGATAAATTTTAGCATAACACTTCAACTTCTCAAAAATTAATGAATCTATATTTCAATAAACGCTAAGTCGTTTATAGATAACTGCGATATTCTTTATGTGAAAAGAATGATTGATTGAACTATTGGCAGGTGCCTTTGTCTGCTCAGTCTTTTCCACATTTTTGATCGCGTCATTTTATCATGAGGGTAGGGTAGAGCCTAACTCATTGTGACGCGCTGAGGGACGAGAGCAGTTCGGCAAATAGTCAAGGAGCAATTGTGGCTTGCTCCAATTTCCGGTAACTAGTAATGAATGACAGCCCGTGTCGTGTAGGGTAAGCGAGGGTAGCCCAGTCCTGCCTGAGGCCATAATATGAATCACATGTTGCGCTATGGCGTCACACTCATTTACCTCGTCACCGATTTATTAGTGCTATTTTAAGTCCAAGACTATTATAACACTAGGGCTCGGGCCACACCTTTTACAGTGCTCTTATCCCCTTTTGCCACGAACCTAAAATCTCTGATACATTGACCCATGACGAGTAGCCATTTGACTCATTACCCGTAGAATTCAACCACCTTTTCTACGGAACCTTCTCAAAAAAAAAGTAAAAAGAGCAGCAATGGGAACTGTGTACGCGGGAAAAAATCTCAAAAAACCTGCAACCCTAGCCAGGCGAGGCGCGTATTCCCATCTGTATCTCCCTAATATCCCACAGTCCAGATATCCTCCTTATACTGACACCGCCGGCGCTCAGGTAGCGGTGCTCTTTCCTTTGGAGACAGTGTAATATCAGAATATCTGTAAAATATGAGAATTCATCGTAGCAAAAGGGGCCAACTTAGTTTAATCCATCACCGCCATAACGGGAGCCGGGTACGCTCCGGAAATTCGTGTGGGTGACTTTTCTTCCTTGACCAAGTGATGCGTGTTTCTGTTGGTTCTGAAGATAAACTCCAGGTTGGTAGGGGACACTACGTAAAGGTAGAAACGCCGTCTTCGTCCCCCCAAAATTCAACACCATTCCGACAACGGCCAGAGTCGAACAGACGCTCCCGAAGGAACTAGCTTTCTAGGCTAGCGCGATAACCACTCACTCCGCCACGTTGCCTTTGAAAAAGTTATTTTAATACTCTCGTTGATGGATGCTTAATGTCAAACCCACTTTTTGACCAGAGTCTCGCCATACAGATTTTCATAAATTTAATTTATCTAGGCCTACTACAGAAGGGGTGTAGGAAATAAGTGTACTTGATATAAATAAAAACCGTTACTTTATTAACTGCATTATAACGTCTCATTAAATACATGCTTAGATAACCGTAAGTGATCCAGCCACAATAATACAACTCGAGTGATCTGGTGTTGCAAAGTCCTTGTGAGTGATCTTCCTATCACTTTACAATTAAGCGAGTGATCCACCTGCCTGCCGCC